>VZUI01096604.1:0-25094 GCA_013401135.1 Cettia cetti
CCCCTCACTGCCTCAGGCCCCAGAGATGGAAACAAAAGTGAGTTGGGGGCAGCAAACTTGGGGTGAATGACTTCATTACCTGGAGCTGTCATTGGGAGATGAACCCCCAATGTGCAAATGGACCAAAAACTGATAAAAATGTGAAACCCGTGCCCATTGTCCATTTGGGGTGGGCTTCATCTGCCCTGAGTGTACCTGGAGGCCCTTCCATGAATAGAACTGCTTTTTATTCCCTTCATTCTGCCTGCCCTCTGTTTTTAGGGAACCCCAAAAGGCATCAGAGGATCAAACAGGGGTGGATGTGTTATTTACTCTGCTCTAAACTGCATTTCCCTGGGGTTGTGCTGCCAATATTGGGACACACGTGGTGTCCCTGGCACTTCCCAGGCTCCCAGGAGCAGCCCTTTGCTCTTCCCTCTGCCCACCCACCCAGCCAAAGCCTCCGTGTTGGGAACCCAGAGAGGGCTGAAAGCAAAGGGGGAACTCACAAGGGCAGTGTGGGAGGGTGGCACTGCCCCAGTCCTCGAGATCTCAGCCTGGCACAGCCCAGAGCTCACTCAGGAGTGATAACAGAGCTGTCACCACAGCAACGGGACGTGCTGCCATGGTGACAGACTGGGATCGGCATCCTGGCCTGCTGGAAGGGGTTGAAATGACATGAGCTTCAAGGTCCATTGCAATCCAAGCCATGCCGTGAGTCTGACTTCCTCTGGCTAAATTCTCCTGCTCTTCCTGCCAGTGAGGACTTCCTCCAAAATCTCAGTCTTTCCCCCTCACGTGGAAAGTGATTTTTGGTGTAAAATTTGCTCGGCATGAATTTTCCTGAAATGTTGGTGAACCTCATCGCCACGGGCTGAGATGTGATGGCCTTTGCAAACCCAAACACAAGAAAAAAATTATTATAACGGCATTTTAACATATTTTAATTAGATCCTCAGAACTTAACTGCAAGCCAAACTCTTGGTCATGACCTTTTTAGCAATCTTGAACCTGTGAGTAATATCTGATTCTGGATAAGTGAAAGTATGGAGAGTTTATTCCTTTTCTGAGTCATTTGTTTTGATAGTTCCACACCAATTCTTTAAGAGTAGAGTCTATATTGAACACAGACCCATGACTTTTTCACTTCTGATAAAACAATGCTCCCTAAACCCAGTTCTATCCCACTCTAAGGTGGGAGCTGCTTCCAGGTGGTTGTTGAGGTTGTGGTGGCTCCCAACCTCCCACTAATCTCTCTGATTTTAAGTCAGGTTCTGCAGTGGGCTCAGCCTCTTGCCTTCATCACCCACTCACCCAATATTTCCTTAGCAGTGTCCTTTTCCAAGGAAAATTCAATCCATAAGGCCTTTGAATGCAATGAAAAATTTTAAAAAGTCAAATCAATAGCATTAAGCCCCTGTATAGAGATTCTAATTTATCTAAGAAACAGTCAGCAAACAAGAGTCCTCTGGGTTGTGGTTTTGGCTGCCTGACTTCCCCTAAACTTGGAAAAATGTGTAAATGAAGGAACAGCAATTAGATAAAACGTTGAATAAACTGTAGAGATACAGCAAAAAAAAAAAAAAAAAAAAAAAAATCTGTGCCTTCTTGGAATAACCAAGAGACATGGAAACCATGGGTGTTTACAGGACAGTGGGATGGATGAGGGTAATTCAGGGATCACCCTTTCTGTATTATAGGTAAAACCAGGAATTTCTACTCAATAACTGTCCAATCACTGCTGAAGTTTAGGGGCTTCTCAGCTACATGGGTCTTCCATGTCATAGAGGAGGATAAAGGCTGGATAATATGAAGGAAAAGATTGGTGCAGCATGGAGGGTGAGATCAGAGATCTGGACATGGTGGGAGAAGGTGTTTCAGGGTGGGAGAAGGTGTTTCAGGGTGGGAGAAGGTGTTTCAGGGTGGGAGAAGGTGTTTCAGAACAGCAGAAGGTGTTTCAGAATGGCAGAAGGTGTTTCAGAACAGCAGAAGGTGTTTCAGAACAGCAGATGGTGTTTCAGAATGGCAGAAGGGGTTTCAGAATGGCAGAAGGGGTTTCAGAATGGGTGAAGCTGTTTCAGAATAGCAGAAGTTGTTTCAGAACGGCAGAAGGGGTTTCAGAATGGCAGAAGGTGTTTCCGAACAGCAGAAGGTGTTTCAGAACAGCAGAAGGTGTTTCAGAACAGCAGAAGGTGTTTCCGAACAGCAGAAGGTGTTTCAGAACAGCAGAAGGTGTTTCAGAACAGCAGAAGGTGTTTCAGAACAGCAGAAGGTGTTTCAGAATGGTAGAAGGTGTTTCAGAACAGCAGAAGGTGTTTCAGAATGGTAGAAGGTGTTTCAGAATGGGTGAAGCTGTTTCAGAACAGCAGAAGTTGTTTCAGAACGGCAGAAGGGGTTTCAGAATGGGTGACGGTGTTCCAGAACAGCAGAAGGTGTTTCAGAATGGGTGACGGTGTTCCAGAACAGCAGAAGGTGTTTCAGAATGGGTGAAGGTTTTTCAGAACAGCAGAAGTTGTTTCAGAACGGCAGAAGGAGTTTCAGAATGGGTGACGGTGTTCCAGAACAGCAGAAGTTGTTTCAGAACGGCAGAAGGAGTTTCAGAATGGGTGACGGTGTTCCAGAACAGCAGAAGGTGTTTCAGAACAGCAGAAGGTGTTTCAGAGGGGAAAACACTGTGGTCCTGCCCTGCCCCACGTTTTGTAAGAGTGGAGACAACAACAGTTTTTGAGGAGAAGCTGATGAGCGAGGCCAGAGGCCGGGGCAGGGCTGGGCCTCCAAGGCACAGGCGAGGAGCTCGTGTTTGCAGCGTGAAGTCACGGAAAGGGCGCGGGAGCCGTGGCGACACGAGGAGCTCCAGCCGCGGAAAAAGCCGTCGTGGCTGCGGCGCTCGCAGCTCTGCTGCTCCAGCCAGAGATTTCCTGCTGAGCCACAAACGTCACCGCTCCTGCTCCTGCCACAACTGCTCAGGACGGGAAAATACGGGAGCTGCTGGCTCCGTGACTGCCAACATCCCGCTCCTGACCCGGGGCTGACCCTGCAGCAGCGCTGGTTGCCAAGGGACAATCTTACGTACTGGGATTTGTTTTAGCAACATCATAATAAAGGTTTTTTTGCTCAGCAGTTTGTGAAACTTTGGTTGGAAACTAGAGGCAAAGTATGAGGTCTTGGTAGAAGATGATGCCAGGGGGAAAAGCAAAAATAACATGTTTTGTGTGTGAAAAAACCGTAAGTAAAAGTGACAATTCATTACATAAAAGTGATCATTTATGAGATAAAAGTGCCCATTTATGAGATAAAAGTGCCCATTTATGAGTGTGAGAGACTGGAGGGGCCTGTCAATGAGATAATATTTTATATCTCCTTTCATTTGCAGGAATTCATGGTGGTTTCCTATAACTACAAACACCACATCCACTCCAGAGAGTAAAAAACAATAACAGATGAAAAGCTTTGTTAAAATGTGTTCAAAAAGGAAAAAACTGGGAATGACAGTCAGGGAATCTGAGCAGGCCCAGGTAGGGCTGTCCCCTGGAGAAGGTCACCTGCTACCACAAAGCACTGAAAGCTTCTGGGACTAAAAACCACTTTTAAAACCCTCCCCAAACACCACGGATCAAAGCTGAATTGAAGGAATACCAAGAAGGGACTCTAAGATGTTCAGTCTTATAAAGAGTAACAGTGAGGATGAGTGCGAGGAACTTGCTCCTATCCTGTTTTTCCTGCCTGTTCAGACCTCTGCCTGTCTGGAACCAGCTGCTCAATGCTCCAAACCTTCTGCAGCCACATCTGTCCCAGTGCCACGGGGAGAAGATGCTATTGTGAAAATCGTGGATGCGCTCATCGCCCTTTGTTCCAGGCCCGCAGTACGGCCCGGTCCAGAAAACACATCAGGTCATCAAATCAGCGCAGTAAATCTTCCCTTTTACTTAGAAAGACAAAAATAATCCTGACTTTTTCATGAGCTCACACAGCACCAAGAGGCATTTCAGACTCAGGAAAGGATCTCATTTCTGCTGTCACAAGTTGGACCGGGCTGCACTTGGATGGGCCCTGGGGCTGCACACGGAGCCCAGCTCCGTCCCAAAGGGGAGCATCCAAGGCACAGATTTGGTGGCAAGACCCCATGCCCAGCTCTTTTATTTGGAGCTCACCAGTGCAGGGGCCCTGCTGCAGCTGGTGCCAGCCTCAATATTAAATGCAGAAGAAGGAGAAGGGCTCTGCAGGAACAGGGGCTGGGCCTCCTGGGTGAGAGGGCCCAGCCGCCACAGAGCGCGGAATCGCTTTCCATGATCCTCGCTTGGAGAGCTGGCCTGATTTCCTTTCATGTGTCCTCAGTATTCCTATTGGAAGGGATTTCCAGCCTCTGTCTATTTATACCCATTTCTTCTTGTGCCAACATTGTCTCTTCACTTAAATAACTTTCCTCTGCCTGCTGCTTTGCCTCCTTGATGCTCTCGCAGGCAGCTGTCAGATCCCCCCTCAGCCTCCTCTCCTCCGGCAAAACAAGTCAATCCCATTTAATAACCCCTGAGGAAGAGTCCCCATTCCCTGGATTCTTCATACCCTACAAGCTCCTCTTTCTGCATGTGCTGGTGAGGATCCACAACCCTTCCTCTGTGGAAGTTTTCTATCCAACGAATTTTAGGTTCGTACCATCATCTGAAGGCTCAGAGGAAAAGTCTGTGGTTCTTCCTTTGCTTTCACCAGAACAAAGCAATCCCCATTAACAATGCAGCAGTTAATGGCACCTCTGCCATCCCACACAGAGCTAGGAGGAAACACTGTGGCTCCTATTGCAGGATGTTCATTTTCTCATTGACAACAGCAAATGAGAACTTTGGCTTTTCTTCTAAAGATTTTAAGGCCCAGGTAGGAGTTCAAAAATGAACAAAATATCTGTTTATTGGGTAGAGAAGGATGCAGATAGGTAAAGAGGACAGAGTTCCCTCCATAGCTTGGTAAATGCGAATAATTCCTTTTACTATCATCACCTCCACCTCTCTCTTTTTTATCAGCATCATTATCATGGAACCATGGAATGGTTTGGGTTGGAAAGGACCTCCCACCAGTCCCTCCCTCTGCCAGGGGCAGAGACACCTTCCACTGTCCCAGGGTGCTCCAAGCCCTGTCCAGCCTGGCCTTGGGCACTGCCAGGGATCCAGGGGCAGCCACAGCTGCTCTGGACACCCTGTGCCAGGGCCTTCCACCCTCACAGGGAACAATTCCTGCCCAACCTCAAATCCAAACCCACTCTCAGTTTGAAGCTGTTGCTCCTCCTTTTCCTATCACTACCTGGCAGATAAAAGATCTGTTTCTCCTTGAAGCCAAGTCAGTGATAAAACTCCTGCTGAGTTCTTGTTGTTGTGAGGAGCAGAGGAGAGTTCTGGTTCTTGTACCATGCACAGAGATCTGCTGGAATAAAATGAATTTCAGAGATAACCTCGCTTAACAGAGCACCCTTATCCAAGACAGAAAAAACCAGAGAGGTTATAAAAAGATGCTGAGAGAAGTTGGTCACAGAAAGAAGAGAGGGGCTGAAAACGCAGCAAAAAATTCTTCCAAAGGTTCACCCTGTGCCCAAATCACCCATGGTCCTGCTGGAGTTGCACACTCATGATTTACACACCCACAGTGGCTCTCTGCTGCTAATGAGCACCTGGTGTTAGCATGATTTACACCTTGCCTCTGGAATACACCTTCCCACAAAAATCCTGCCACATCTATCACCCAAGGCCTCCTCTCCATGCAGCAGAAATGGCAGAAATAACAAGAACCTGCAGGAAAAACCCAAGCAGCTCAAAAAGAAACTATGTCAGGAGTAACAAATCCATGGCTTATGTCAGACCCCGCTCCAGATAAGGGGAAATCTTTTTTAATGAAATCCAAGTATGGCCCTTGCAGATGTGGAAAGAATGCAGCAGGAAGGTATTTCCAATTCCCAGTGGAAACAGGTTTTGCAGTGGGGTTGTTCTAATATTTTTTTTTCCAGCTGCCCCTTGCCCTCTTTGCTGTTTCCTTGGGGACTGGGGAGCACCAGTGCCCTCATTCCAGACAGGAGCAAACCCAGGGAACGCCTGTCCGAGGCTGTGGAACCCGACAGGCAAGAGGAAGTCTGTGTTCCATGATTAATCCTCCTGCTGATTTGGGATTCTGATACTGCACGAATGACAATAAAAATCCCCACACACGGGAATGCTTTTCCACCAAACCAACCCTGCTTGGCCACTGCACTCAAGCACCTGCTAAAATCAGGGAAAATGGAGATTCCGTGCTGGATTTCTCTCCCTTTCCTGATTCCTGGTGGGTGGCATTTCCCTCCCTCCTTCCCTTGCCCTTCTCCAGTGCAGAAAGAATTTATTTATGAGGGAGATAAGGGAGAACAAATCCTAGAAATCCATGTTTTTGATAAGTGTCCTATGTTTAGGAAAAATTAGTTTGAATCTTGAATTATTTCTGAACAAATAGTTGGACAGTAAAACCCGGGTGCTTGTGGAGATGCTGGTGAGGTTCTGCAGCTTTATTTAAATCTCCAAAAAGATTTATTGCTTTTTTCCCCCAGAAAAGAAGGGAGTCAGGGCTTTTGGAGAAAGGCCAACTTCACCTCTTGATGGTTAAAAAGCCCCAAATATCAGCTTGTACTTAAAATCCCTGCAAATGTTTTGGGTGGCAAAATTCTGTGGAAATTTGGGTTGAGCTGGGTAACATTTTTTCCTTACAATGCCTTCAGCACAATCCAAATTTCCAGAGCAAACAGCATTTTTTCCCCCCCGAAGATTTTTCAGCATACAGTGACAATTTGCAATGTGTTATTTCAATTAATTGTCAACTGTTTCCAGATCTCGGAGCAGATCACTGGATATAAACCCGGCACTGCTACTCAATTTGCTTCTCTTTCCTCTCATTTATTTTCCAAGACAAGAGCTTTGGGGTGACCATCTGCTTCTCATTTCAAACCTGTCTGCTTTTGTTGATACCTGATGTCTTCTGCCTCATGCACAAGCTCAATTAAAGATTGATAAGCAGAGTTTTGTTTTGACACAGGTCCCCGATTCCGAGCAGCAAAGCTTCACAATTCCGAGTTGCTTTTGTGGTGCAGGGTTATTTTCAGGCGCTTTAAATTCTGTTTTAGGCCCATGTTTGGCAACTGTTCCCAAATCTGCGTTTGAGTTACCTCGTGAAATGGAGTAGAGACAATTTGGGGCTAAATTAGAGGCATTTGTGAAACGTGGGGCCGTAAGAAATGTAAATTTAAGGCTCCATCTCTTCCTCCCTCCTGTTTTCCATACTAAACCCGCTCAGTTTTTAGGCTTTATTTGCCTAATTCCCTGTGCTGTTGCAGCACCCTGGCTCCTCTCCACTCTTTCACTTCTGATGCAGCTGCTGTCAGGTGAACAGCTCCAGGCAGAGAGCCAAATGCCAACCTCTCCACATCCCAAAAGTGATGTTTATTCTCTTAATTGACTCCTGGCCTCCCCTGCCCCCAGCAGGATGAAGCAGCTCTAAACCTTTCCCAACGCTCACCTCTGAAGTGGCAGCGGCTTAGAGTGGGCTTGAAAAGAAAATGAGATGAAATAACCAATATGAGGAGAAATTTGTGTTTATCACCACCAAAATCTGCTTCCCCAGCCGCTCTCAGAGCTGCTCAGGGACCAAATGGGAGGAGAAAGTTAAAAAGTGGGATCTAAACCCAGGTGCTGCTTAAACCCATGTTTGTTTCCATTGTCACAGCTCTAAAAGCTCCCATCTTGCTTTTCCTCACCCAAGTTTTGTACCCAGGGTGTGATTCTTGCATCAAAAATTTGGTCTTTGGAGGGTTTCAGGTAATGGAGATACCTGAGCCTGCCTGGAGGGTGCTTTGGTTCCCCTAAGACATCAATTCCTCACTTTGTCTCCCCTTTTTCCATCCTACAAACAGAGCTGGCTGATACTGGGTAGGATGAACCTTAGACAGCAACTTCCCACTCCTCAGGTGGGAAGCTGCTCTTGTCTTCACTTTTAATTATTCCCCAAAGCCCTTGATTATCCTCTATTTTCCCCATCCAGGCAGAACATCATAGGCAAGCAAAATCCTCAGGGTTTGGGGTTTTTTTCCCTGTCTGTTTTCCTTACTCCGTTCATATTTTTCTCATAAAATCTGTCACCAGTGGCCAGTTCCTTTCTCTCTGTAATGGAAATTTTGGGATTGGTTAAGAAAAAAAAAACCCCAATCCTAAATCATTAAGTAAGATAATATCTCAGAATTATTACTTAACAATGAGAAATTTTATAGCAGACGTTTTGACAGGACATTTTTCACTTACAAAACCATGCCTTTTTTTTCTTCTTCTTCTTCCCCTTAGGTTATAAGGTACTTAAATCATTTTTGCTGAAGGAAGGAGGAAACAGCTGTGGCCCAAACACACTTTTTCCGTCTGTCATTCCATCTCTATTTTTCTCTTTCTGTGCATTCAGCACTCTCAGAGTGAAAGCAGCAGCAGCAGGGCCAAGATTAGAAGTTAAAGAATGTAAACTTGAATTTGGATGATTCTGGGCAAGGTCTGGGAGCAGGAGTTCTCTTCTCCCCTTGTTCCCTGGCCGGGCTGGGTGTGCCATGTCTGGGTGAGGAGGCAGGAGCTGAGACATGCCAACCTCTGCCATCCTGCAGCCTGAACATTCCCTCCACTTTGGAACCAGGCTCTGGATCCCATTCCCAGGCTCTGGATCCCATTCCCAGAGTGTGGATACCCTTCCCAGGCTGTGGTTCCCATTCCCAGTCTGTGGATCCCATTCCCAGGTTCTGGATCCCATTCCCAGGCTGTGGATCCCATTCCCAGGCTGTGGATCCCATTCTCAGGCTATGGATCCCATTCCCAGGCTGTGGATCCCATTCCCAGGCTGTGGATCCCATTCCCAGGCTCTGGATCCCTTTCTCAGGCTGTGGATCCCATTCCCAGGCTCTGGATCCCATTCCCAGGCTGTGGATCCCACTCCCAAGCTGTGGATCCCATTCCCAGGCTGTGGATCCCACTCCCAGGCTGTGGATCCCATTCCCAGGCTGTGGATCCCATTCCCAGGCTGTGGATCCCACTCCCAGGCTGTGGATCCCATTCCCAGGCTGTGGATCCCACTCCCAAGCTGTGGATCCCATTCCCAGAGTGTGGATACCCTTCCCAGAGTGTGGATACCCTTCCCAGAGTGTGGATCCCATTCCTGGATTGTGGCTCCCCTCTCCCAGACTCTGGATCATCTTCCCAAGCTGTGGATCCCTTTCCCACACTGTGGATCATCTTCTCAAATTCTGGATCCCCTTCTCAGATTCTGGATCCCCTTCCCAGCTGCTCCCATTTAATCCAAGGAGCTTCCCTGGACCAAACCAAACCTAACCCACCCAAGCTCTTGAGTGATCACAGAATCTCCAAGGCTGGAAAAGACCTCCAAGATTATCCAGTCCACATTGCCATGTCCAGTTTTGGGGGATCTCTTTAGGCTGAAATAATTGAAAATTAAAAGCTTGGAGGGACGTGATCCCAGATAAACACAAAGTGTCCTCAGCTTTTCTAAGTGAGACTTTTCCCAAATTTCCCCTTCCAAGCCTTTCCCACCCCTTTCCATCCCAAGCATTTCTTGTGCTCTAGTGTTCCTCAGATCCATTTTCAGGAATCCAAATTTTGGATCAGATCCTGACTGGTGCCTGTGGAAGTGTCAACATTCAAGGAAGCCTCAGGATGCCTGGTAACAAGCGTGGAAAACCAGCCTGGATAAATATCATCCACATCAAAGCTGTTCAAATGCTAAATTCCAACAAGGAATAATTCAAATTAATAATATTCAGGAACACGTCCCAAATCCAGGCCTCACTCCACAGCAGGAGAGTAAAATATTAACATGACAATATGAAGAGAGAATTTTGCATCAGGGGAAGGTGTCTAGAAGATTATATTCAATTTTTTCCACAAATTTCTTTTGAAGGAGCAGAATGGATCAGTGTGGAGCTGGAACACAGAGAAGTTCTGCTCTTTTCTGTTGGGTAGAGAAAATTTCTGAACTGAAATATCCCAGCAAAAATCCGATGATTATTTGGGTGAAAAAAGAGTGGATAATCCCACAGTTACTGTTCATTTTTGTGCCAGCTAAACCGGGTTGGCACCCCTCCCAAAAAAGCCAGCACATATTTTGACTTTGATTTTCATTTTCTCCTTCCTTTAAAAAACTGCCCCCATGAAGTCAGCCAGGATTTAAACAAATACATCTATAGCATGATAACACTGCCCTGAAACAAAATAATTAGGAATGAGGCCTGAAATAACTGTCTGAGGACACTGGGAAACGTAAATCAGGCCAGGGATTGGAATAACAGGGGGGTGATGATGGAGCCTGGCTGAGGTGGTCCTGCTGGAGAACCAGGAGGTTGTTTGGATAGGAAGAGCCCTGGATGGATCAGCGCAAGGTCTGGGTGTTCCGTGCAGTTCCTGGGCCAATCCATCTCCAAGGAATCTGTCAGGAAGGGCAGATGGGCACTGTAATTCTTGTCACAAGTTGGGTTATCCTGTGGGAGCTTTTAACTGACAGAGACAGATCTCACCTCTGCAGGCCAGGCCTCTCTTATCTAATCTTTTGTACTTCTATTTTTTACACAGACCCCACTAATTTTCTATTAAACCTTTTTATTTTTGCTTTGAAGCTATAGGAATGCTGTTAATTCCAAGATTTGCACCTTTCCTGTAGATCCCCATGGACTTTTTCCTGATGGAAATAAATATTGTTCCTTTTTATTACTTGATGGCAAAGAGCTCCACTCAACAAAGGGAGTGTTTCAGTGCCTTTGAGTTCTCAGTTTCCATTTTTATTGAACTATTTGAGACTTTTCCACAAACATTTCCCAGAGCCTGAGGGACACAGGGTGTGCCTAATCAATCCTGGAATGGTTTGTATTGGAAGGGACCTTAAAGACCATCTCATTCCATGGGCAGGGACACCTTCCACTATCCCAGCTGCTCCTTGGACATTTCCAGGGATCCAGGGGCAGCAACAGCTTCTCTGCATAAAGAATTTCCTCCTCATCTCTAATCCAAATCACCCCATGTTTTATTTTTCACAGCCCATTTCCTTGCAGGATTTGCCATCCCTGGGACCCTCAGAGGGAGGATGCCCCAAATAAAGGAGCCCAGATTTCAATCCATCACCCTGGACACCTCTGCCACCCCCTCAGTGCCACCCTCTCAGTGCCACCCCAGCCCTGGGCACTGCCAGGGGAGTTTTCCTCCCCTTAAATCCCTGATGGAGCCCAGGGAAGGTTCAGATCCTGCCCCTGCTGAGTCACAGGCTGTTCCTCAGGCTCCCAGCAGGAGCTGTCCCCAAGGCAGGACGTTCCTGGGAACACCAGTGACTCACTGGTGTCATTTTTTATCCCCTGCAGCCATGGAAGGGAACAGCAAAAGGCCTCCTGCGAAAACCACCTCCTTTTGTGCTATTCCCTCATGCTGCTGCTGAGCTTAACAGGCACTGGGATAATTGGAGGAGGAGTTTAAAATGAGGGAATTAATTATTTCCCACGATATCCCTGTGAAATCTCACTTTTTGCTTCACGTCCATACACCAAGATCAAATAAAGCTCTGAAATTATTTTTTTTTTCTTTTGGTGGAAAACACATTAGTAACACTATTGACATTGGCTGAGAGGAGCAGATCACCAGGAACAGGGAGAGCTGCTGCTTTTTCTCTCATCAGAAAGGTGGGGAAGTCAGGAGAGATAAGAAAAGGCATTATTGGCAATGCATGGGGCGGCCACAGATCAATATTTTTCATGCAAAATGTTTTCCTTAGTTGAAAAATGCTTTAGTTTTGCAGGTACAATTCAGGACACGAAAACAGACTTTTGGAACATTCTTGTTTTGCGTTTCAAGGGCTACTGAAGGTGAAATTATTTGTTTTTAAAAAGAAAACCATCTTTTGGAGGTGTCCCCTTGCCTGAAAGCTCGATGTCTTTCACCAAAACCACTTCAAGTGTTTGGTTTTCAACATAAAAAATACAAACACTTTAAAAAATTCAAGGTTTTTCTCTCTTTGATGAGGTCCGTTTTTTCAAAGTGTACAGAAGTTCTGTGATGTAAAAGCCAGGAAAATGAGCACAGAAAATAATGACATGATGGGGCCAGTGGCAGCCGGGATCAGCTGTGGAAGAGGGCCCTGCTGTTCCACAAATCTGTGTATTTTTGTCTAATTAGGATGAGTATTCTGGGCCTAGAAATTCACCATCCTTAAACCAAGGCCTAAACTTTGCAATGTTGTAAAAGACCTGAAAATGCATCTTGGCCTGGAAAGGTTCAGTCAGCTTCAGCACCAGAGTTCATTCCTAATGATGGAAAATTGCTAATCTTCCCAAGTTTGTCACCAAACCAGTGCTGAAATCTGAATGGAAAAAGTTTTGCAGTCATTTCTGTGAAATGTCATGGAGTTCAGGAAAGAGAAAAAAAAATAAAAAAAAAAATAAAGGGAATGTTATTTTTGTTTGGCTTTTGATTCTTGCACGGGCTGGTCCAACCTGACTTTGTGTCTTGGAATCAGCAGCCTGGACTCCACTGACCCCTGGCAGGAAAATCCTTCAGGTACCAGGAAAACCTTGATGGGAAAAGAGCTTTGAGAGGACCTTGGATTCAAGCTCCAAAGCTCCAGAAATCACCATTTCCGAGGTGACAAATTAGGAATTAAAAGTGTTAATTACTGTTTGCCAACACGGGTCAGTGCACTTTAAACTAATCAGATTAAAAGGGGGTGGGGTGGTTACTTTTTTATCTCAAAAAAATATCTTGCAACCCGTTATTTTGAGAGTTAACTTTGGGGCCAAATATAAACGTGAAACGTTTCCATTTCACCCATTTTAGGGAAAAAAATATAAATTCTTATTTCCCACATAACAACCTTCAAAATTAACAGATCATACCAAGAGGGAGAGGAGCCCCCAGGCCATGGTGTGAGGAATGCCCAGGCAGGGTCAATAGTGGTGCCAGAGGCAATCCATGAGCTAATCTTATCTAAAGAGCAAATCTAAAAGTGTCAGGTGATGGAGAGCCAGCCCAGCTCCACCTGGCTCCCTGGAAAAGCTCCCTGGAAAAGCTCCCTGGCTGAGACATGGAAAGAATGGAAGTTCCAGAGCCCTCAGCCCCCGCAGCAGCAGCAGAGCTTGGGAGGGGACAAAAGTCTCACTGAGCACGTGGTTGGTGGCACAAAGATGGGTTCTGGGTCCTGCACCTCCTGCTCCAACACCTTTTCAGCTGGGTGCAAAATATCTCACACAGAGGGGTTTTGAAGTGACAAAGAGTGTGAAATACTTCAGTATTTTATATATATATATGTAAGTCTGGAATGTCCAGAGGGAAGGGACGCACAAGGATCATCAAATTCCACCCCTGGACAATGCAGAGGGCACCCCAAATAACAAATTGTGTGCCTGAGAGGTTTGTCCCAGTGATTCTTGAGCTGTGGCAGGTTTGGAGCAGTGCCTATTCCCTGGGGAGCTCTGGGGGAAGAACCTTTTCCCCAAATCAGGCACTGCTCCACACCTGGGCACCACCTACAGAGGGTGGAAAGAGTCAGGGCAGAAAATGAGCTGGAAAAGCTCTGAAACTGAGGCCTCTCTGGGAAGTCCATGGAATATAAGGGAATAAAACCTTCCCTTTTGACTATTCCCCCTTAATCAAGACCATCACCTCTCACAACACAAAGAATTAACATTTTTCTGTTGAAGTTCTCGCAATTCTGCTTGGATGTTTCCCTCCAATTTCACCTTTTTGCAGCCACCTCTTTAAAATGCCTGACAGTTTCTTGGAAAAACTGTTTCTCAGTGTTGGGTACCTCCTGTATCCCTCACAAAAAAACCCCTCACACGTTCCCGAGTTCATAGACAGAACAGCTGTGCATCTTTATTGCACATATGCTGCACTCTGGTTTGGCTCGTGTGCCAGCAGACAGGAAAGTTTTATTTTTAGGCAGATGTGAAAGCCCTAATTTGTTGCAGAGGGGGATAGAGAGCCTAAGAATAGCGCACAAAGCAGCCACTGCCAAATTAATTAATGCAGACCAAAACAGGTTACAGCTCCCGCGCCAAAGCTACTATTTTCCACTTCCCCTGCTTTCCCCCTCTCCAAATAGTGGAGCAGGGCTGGAGCTGGAAGAAATGTCCTTCTTCCCTGAGAAATCCACTCATTCCTGGAGGATTTGTTTCGAGGGATTGTGCAGGGAGGTTGGTCTTGACCTCACAAAACCTGGCGGTCAGATTTCCACCACGGCTGGCCAACAGCTCCCCTGGGGATGGGCACATCCCGGCGTTCCCAGCTGGGAAGGGGCCTGCAGGAGCCAACCTCAGAGCTCTGGAGAAGGTTTGGAGGGTCCAGCAAAGCTTCTGCAGCTCCAGGCGCTGCCAGCTGGTGGGTCTGAGGGGCTGGGAATGGCTGAGCCCTGGGGTGACCACACGTGTTTGCTCCCAGCCCTTCCCAAGCAGGAGCTGCAGCCTATTTTCAGCTCTGCCTTCTCCTCACGCATGCACTGTTGCCATAGCTGCAAACCCAATGCACATGGGAAGAGAGGCTCTGGCTCTCCTGGCTCAGCAGAGAGGCTCAGAGCTGCTCCCTGTCCCCAGTTCCTCACCAGGGCACTGGGACAGGGTGGGGCTGAGCTGCTGGGGTCAGTCCCTGGCAGCTGCCACAAAACCCCACTGTCCCCCAGTGCTGCACTGGTGCCTTTTGGGGTTACCTAAAAACAGAGGGCAGACACAATGAAGGGAATAAAAAGCAGTTCTATTCATGGAAGGGCCTCCAGGTTCATTTAGGGCAGATGAAGCCCACCCCAAATGGACAATGGGCACGGGGTGCACACTTTGATCACTTTGGCTGGGTGGGTGGGCAGAGGGAAGAGCAAAGGGCTGCTCCTGGGAGCCTGGGAAGTGCCAGGGACACCACGTGTGTCCCAATATTGGCAGCACAACCCCAGGGAAATGCAGTTTAGAGCAGAGTAAATAACACATCCACCCCTGTTTGATCCTCTGATGCCTTTTGGGGCTGCCCAAAAACAGAGGGCAGGCAGAATGAAGGGAATAAAAAGCAGTTCTATTTATGGAAGGGCCTCCAGGTACACTCAGGGCAGATGAAGCCCACCCCAAATGGACAATGGGCACGGGGTGCACACTTTGATCACTTTGCTCCATTTGCACATTGGGGTTCATCTCCCAGTGACAGCTCCAGGCAATGAAGTCATTCACCCCAAGTTTGCTGCCCCCAACTCACTTTTGTTTCCATCTCTGGGGCCTGAGGCAGTGAGGGGTCCTTGATCCCCAGGCCTGGGGAGGAATTGTTGTGTCTGACCCAGCTGGGGAAGCAGCAGCTCACACTGTGTGTGGAGCTCAGAGTTCTACACCAAAGAACTGCAGGATCATAAATAGATGAAAATATAAAAGCTAAAATCCTGAAGGCATCAGCACCTTCCACAATTGTCCATGAAATAATGGAATTACTCAGCTCCTCCTCCTGTACCTCCTCTGGAAGGAGTGAGTGGGGCAGAGGCAGGAGCAGCTTGTGTTTGCTCTCCTGCTGTCTCAGGGCTCAGGGCTTGCCAGGTTCATGGGATATCTCCAGCTTTAACTCACCTGGAATTCCCAGGGTCCCATCCAGCACTTTGAGGGACATTTCAAGCTAAATTCAGCACCCTGGGGGGAGTTTTGATTCCAGCCTGGCAGTAGCATGCACACTAACCCTTACACTGATTTTGCCCACATTTAGAAACTTCCATCCAGCTCCCATTCCAGGATGATTGTTAATTTTTTTGAAGCTGTTGTTTGTCAGGAATATTTCCAGAAGAAAACATCAATACTCTTGAAAGGAGACCACAGGCTTTGGCTAATGGTTTGAAAGGACACTTGGTTTAAATGTTTAAATTTTCCTGCCTGCTCCTAATCTTAAACAGAAGAAAAACAACCCAACAGAACTTTTATTAAAGGGAGTTGGGTCTTCAGTGAATATGGACTTCCATAAATGCTTTGCCTTCAAAATTTATTGAAGTTTTGGGGTAAAAAAGATCAAATGCTGGGATAGGATGAGGAGGGAATGACTTTAAGCTGAAAAAAGGTAAATTTAGAGTGGTTATTGGGAGAAATTGTTCCCTGTGAGGGTGGTGAGATGCTGGCACAAGTTGCCCAGATAATCTGTGGCTGCCCCATCCCTGGAAGCAGAGAGAGAATTAAAAATAACAAAGGCTAACGTGGGATTTGACTTCTGGAAACGATGCTGACGCCAAGAAAAGGAAAGAATAGAAGGGAGTTGAGCAAAAAATAAATCCTTGGAAGAGGGGGAAACAAATTTTCCTACATTTTGTAATTTTTTTTTTTTTTCTCTAACTTGCACGTCTTACACTCTTTATTTAATTACCTAAGAATAGATGAGTTAATAACCTGCAAACCTGGGCCTGACTCACTATCCCTGGCTGCAGCAGAGGGATGGGAGGCAGGCAGGTTTTCTTCAGGAGCCAAACAAGATTAGAAATAACCCCAGGAGCACAATGGATTTTATTTCCATCAATGGGCTGCTCCAGGTGACATTTTATTCACTGCTTGCAAGTGCCTTGGCTCAGCCTCTTTGTTAACTCCTGTAATGTTGTAAATGTTGCCACAGAAGCAATAAAAATCAGTTCTGGGAGGGGGAAAAAAAGCCATTTACTCACAGTTGACTGTGCAGGGTGCCACGGGAATTAGCTGTGGAGATTCAGGCTGTGTTGAGAAGATTTACATTGGATTTTTGGAGTGTTTTTTTGTAAATTTTGCTTTTTTTCTTTGGTGGCAAAGCCTAAAGGAGCTACAGGGCACCAGAGTGCAGGTACAGAGAGTTCATGGTGGCCATGCCTTAATCTGAATCTCACATTCAGACTGCTGTGTTTCATCAGCTACTCTTCAAAGAGATAAATTAAATTGAGTTTATTAATTTAGAGACATGCTGGTGTTTCCTTTAGGTTTGTGAGTGAGCAGCCTGCGTTGAAAAATTTACATTGGACTGTGGAGGGGTTTTTGTACATTTTGTTTTGGGTTCTTTTGGTGGCAAAGTGTAAAGGAGCTACAGGGCACCAGAGTGCAGGTACAGAGAGTTCAGATGGTGGCCATGCCTTAATCTGAACCTCACATTCAGACTGCTGTGTCTCATAAAGAGATACATTTAATGGAGCTTATTAATTAACAGACATGGTGGCGTTTCCTTTAGGTTTGTGAGTGAGCAACCTGTGTTGAAAAATTTACATTGGATTGTGGAGGGGCTTTTGTACATTTTGTTTTGGGTTCTTTTGGTGGCAAAGCCTAAAGGAGCTACAGGGCACCAGAGTGCATGTACAGAGAGTTTGTGGTGGCCATGCCTTAATCTGAACCTCACATTCAGACTGCTGTGTCTCATAAAGAGATGCATTTAATGGAGCTTATTAATTAACAGACATGGTGGCGTTTCCTTTAGGTTTGTGAGTGAGCAACCTGTGTTGAAAAATTTACATTGGATTGTGGAGGGGCTTTTGTACATTTTGTTTTGGGTTCTTTTGGTGGCAAAGCCTAAAGGAGCTACAGGGCACCAGAGTGCAGGTACAGAGAGTTCAGATGGTGGCCATGCCTTAGTCTGAACCTCACATTCAGACTGCTGTGTCTCATAAAGAGATAAATTTAATTGAGTTTATTAATTTACAGCCATGCTAGTGTTTCCTTTAGGTTTGTGAGCCTGTGGAGCTTTGCTGCTCACCAATCCCTTCTGTTTGTGCCGAGGCTTGACCACCACCAAACCCCAGCCCTGCAGCCCAGCTTGGAGCTGTCAAGTGTCAGGATATAAATAAGTGTCAGGATATAAATATTCCCTCCCAGCTATGGCTGTTTATAAAGTGATGCAGCCCTTTAAAAAGTCAGGCTATACCATCCCCTCCCGCGGCTTCCTGCGCCCGCTAATTCCAAAGGCTGCTTAAACACGTCGGATATTTTCCCTTTGACATGCTTTAAATGTAGTTGTCATTAATCCTGACCCCTTGACTGTTCCCTGAGGGACAATGAAGTGATCAGACAGCTGTGCCCCTCATAACTTTTAATGCTTTAATGAAATCCCCTTTGGACCTTTTTCCCCCTTCTCTTTTCTTTCTTTAGTTCAGCCACCAAGAAAAACCAACCACAATTTTAACATCTAAACACTGGAAACTATGAACATATAACAATGCAGAAATAATTTCTTATTTTTCAATTTGCTTAATTATTTTTCAATTTCGCTGCTGGAACGAATGAATGAGAGTTTCTATTTTCTTCTGAAAATCCTTTTTTTGAAGTCCCAGTGGTTTGGCCTCGTGTTGGATAACCATAAACAGAATTGTACAGCTTTGGACAGATGCTCTTAAGAGAGAGTTCAAGTTCTGCTCTTCCATAGTTTAACAAGACAATAGTCTTTATAAAGCTTTTCCCCCACAGAAATAGCTGATCTGTTCTGAGAATGATCAATCTCATTTAAAGGTAACAGCTTTGGCTCCCAGATAAAACAACCCCTATCATTTTATTCTCTCCATTCCCGTGGTTTCCATCCCACTTTTGGTGTTTGGGATTTTTTGGCATGTATAGGGACTGCCGAAAATGTCACACAATTGGCAAATTGTAAATATCACTGACATTAAAAAAAAAACAAACACAACAAAACAAACAACAAACCAAGAAACTGTTTTCCACTGCCTCAAACTTTCCATGAAAACCCTGTCAAAAGTGAGCATCGCTTTTGATCCTCTAACTTTTCTTGGAAGGATTAAAGAAATCCACCAGGAATAAAAACATTGCTAAATGACTTTGCAGGATTTTATTTGCGTGGTGGGGGCACCCTGGTAGAATTCTGCTTTGTTTTTATACCTCTTTCCCCCTTCTCCTCTGGGGATGATGAGAACACTCCTAATTTCAATTAAATAGATTGGTGCTTTCTTTGTAAGGTAAATCTGAGCTCAGCAGAAGACCATTTTGGCTGTTTCTGGTAAAAAGTAGCCCAAAAATGTGAGTTTTAGCCAGCCTGGGTTTTTGGTGCAGCTGACAAAAGGTTTCCTTGGAAAACCTTTCAGGAAGCAGCCCTAGCTGATACTTTGGGATGTGCCTGTGGCTTCCCACCTTGGGGAGGAGGGGTGGCAGCTCAGGTTGGCACATTTTTAATCTCCCCAGGACTCAGAAATCAGGGAGAAGCTCTGCCCCATGCCAGCTTCAGCAAAACCCCCGAGTGACCTCACTCAGCCTTATTTGGGGCACATCTTCCACCCACAGAAAAACTGGGATTATTTCCAGTGTCCATAAGAAGCAGGAGAAGCTCTGAACACGTGAACTGTAAGATTCCTGTGCTCTTTGGGCTTTTCCCACTCTGCAAAGCTTCTCTGTGAGGGGGAAATGGTTCTGTGGCCTCTGCTGGTCCACACAGGACCCCAGAGGTTCTCACTTGGGAATTCTTAAAGAAAAAAAAAAAAAAAGAATTTAATGGGAATGGACCTCCCCAGTCAGAAGCAGCACCCAGAATTTTCTTACCCTGGGGAGATTTTACACCTGGGAGAGGGGACACCTCTGAAGGACCTTGGAAAAGACCAAATATCACCACACCCCCTAAACCACACCACAAAAGCCCACATCTGCTCATTTTTCTGAAGGCTTCCAGGGATGGTGGCTCCAAGTGTCATTTCCCAGCCCTTCAGGACAGGCAGGGCACCACCACATTTTTTTTTTAAACCTTGACCTAATCCCAAGCCCTGCAGATGAATGATCCAGCCATGTCATCCCTTCTCCACAGCAGAAAGCCAGCCACAGTTTTCACTTGTTCAACAGATATTTAATTAAAAAGTGGAGGTGCCTTGGGGATAATTCCAGTGGAGACTCAGGACAGTTAATAACAGCTACCATGAGCTAAATTCCGTTTATCTTTGGAGGATAAGGGGATGTGCTTGAACAGGGAAGCTCCAGAGCAGCTGAAGGAGGACCTCTAGGGCTCCTCCACAGAAAGCAGCAGTGGATGGAGCAGATTTCGACCAGCACGGGGAGAGGGAAAGGGCATCCCAGATAAAAGTGGCTTATAAAATCACTTGGAATGTCAGCACATGATTATGTTGTTTTCCCCTCAATCATTAGGCAGGCTGCTGGGTTGCAAAACACTCCGAAGCCTGAGAAACTGCTAATGGGCAACAGCTTTTGGAATGTCATAAATGCTCCATTTACTGGGCTGGAAAGGCAACGCTTTGTACAGTCAGGAGGCAGATGGGGAAATATTTGGACACTTGCAGCTCATAATAAAAGGAGAGAAAGTGGATTAGTGGGTTTTGTAACTGTTAAAAAGGAAGAGCTGCAAAAGGAGGATTTGTGGGGAATCTGCACCCACCCCTGACAGTGCCTCGGACCCAAAGTTACCCACACCTGGAGCAGAGTGATCCCCTGAACTCCCTGTGCCCCACCAGCTCCCAGGACCGTTTGCAGATGGGAGAATCTGGCAGATGATGGACCTGGAAGACGTTGAGCGCTCGAGGTGATGCTTCTGCTTTATGGTTTGAAGGTGTGAGAGGAGCCCCTCATCTCTCAAGACAGCAAAATCTTCTACAGATGCAGCTGAGCGCACAGTGCTGACCCAGGCCTGGATAAATCCAGCCCTGCATGGCTTTTGGCTGCAGCAAGAAGTGGGATGAGCTGGTATCTGCCCTCAATAAATCTCCTTGACGTGCCCCCAGACTCATCCCAGTGGAATGAAAACGCCTTTTTGCTTTAATAACACAGGGTGATTCCAGGGGTGAATTAGGAAGAGATACATTCTAAAGAATAAAAATTCCTCTCCGAGGTGTTGGAAGGCACTGGAAGGCTTTGCAATCGCTCCCTGGCAGGCTCAGCACCAGCTTTCTGCTCTTTGTTCTCAGAGAACTCCTCACACTCCTCCTGCAGTAACGAGGCTTTTACTGCCCACACCAGATCAAAGTTGCCCGGGTAGATAAACACATTTGTTTAATGATTACACCTCCCCGTGCCAAATGAAAACGCATCAAAGTGCAAGATTCAACAGCTTTGTATATATTTGTTTCTGCTTGAGCTGCACAATGGAAATTGTTTGTACTCCTGGCCAGAACAGTGAGGGCTCTGCAGCTCTGGAGCTGGGACGGAGCCGAGGCCAAACCTCTCTCCAGAGATTGCCGGCAGAGAAACGCCAGCAGTTGGTTTTCACTCTCCCAGGATGTGTCATGTACAGCACACAGCGATCCCAAACAATTCCACCGAGCCTCCGAGGGCTCCCCAGAAGGAATTTCTTCATGGAGAGGGTGGGCAGGCACTGGGAGGAGGTGGAGTGCCCGAGGAAGGGCTGGAGGTGGCTCTCAGTGCTCTGGGCTGGTGACAAGGCAGGGCTTGGGCACAGCTGGGACTCCATGTGATCTTTTCCAACCTGAATGGTTTTGGGAATTGTTTCATCAGTGGAGGTTTGAGGAGCCACCAGAACTGGGCTTTTCCTGCAGGAGCAGAGTTGGGGTTGGTTTGTGTGGAGCAGCTCTGGAGAGGAGGAGCGAGCACCACTCACTACCCTAAATTTCAGTGAATGTTGGGTCAGGGCTCAGGTACAGCTTGATTAAAACCTCCTAATTAATCCTGGCCATGACCTCTGCCATGTTATTGAGTCCCAGCAACACTAAATAAAGACTCTGGTTCCAGGTCTGCCATCTGAAAGCTTCAGGAGTTAATTGAAATTGTCATTGCTCATTTTCCCAATAATATCAGCAGTTAAATAAGCAACGCAGCCTAACAATTTTCTCTGCTGGATCTGTAAAAACATCATTTTCTGATGTTTCATTTCTTTATTCTCGCTCTCTGACAGTTTACATATTTATTTGCTTAGTCATTTGCCTTCACGACTAGAGGCATTAATCTTCCCTGATTTTATTTATATACATTTATTTGTACAAACTCCACTTGCTGCACAGCACTTCATTAATATAATGCCTATTTTTCTCTGTACAAAACTCATCAAAATCCTGCTAGGACAAACACGTGTCAGGTGCTGAACACTCAATCTTCACTTCTTGTCAGAGTGGCAGGAGAACATTTCTGCCACCTGGGAATTACAGCACAAACCCCTCCCTGTTTCCCCTCTCCCTGTGGAAAATTAAGCCAATTTTTACGTGCTGGAAGTGCACAGTTGCAAGCTAAATATTGTGATGGGGTTTTATTTTACCAGCAGGGAGCTTAACTCCATCCCTGAGTGAGCCCTGCAAAGCCCCCCCTGAGGAGCTGTTGATGTGTTTATGTCTAAAATAGTTTATAAGTGGCTTTTTTTTTTTTTTCTGACAATGCTGACTGAAGTTACCATTGGATATCCTGGAAATTCCCAAAGAGCACCAACAACAGGGATAATAATAACCTGGAACCCTGAACCCTGCCCAGGGTGGTGTTAGGAGGGAATCCTGTTCAGCTGGTTGGGATTTTCCGTTTTATTGCCCATTTTTATAATTTCCAATAGACTTTTTTTTTTTTTTTTTAATTTCCCCAAATATTTGGGACCAATTTTAGAGACATTTAACCCACAAAAAGCTCATTTCAGGCTTGCTTTTTCAGCATCACCAGCCAATGCCCTTCACTGAGACCTAAACCCTCCACAATTCCGTGTTCCTTGCCTAGATTGAAGGAGAAATATTCCAAATAACTTCAGATATTTTGCTGGTGCCTTCAGCTCCAGGGGGTTGCCAGCCTGCCTGGAATGCTGTGTCCATTTATAGAGCACTCCAAGATGCTTCCACCTAGAACAGCACAAACCTGAATATTTTTTCAGGATGGATCTGATTGTGAAATGAGGCAATTTTTGCTATTTTTATCCCAGTTACCTTTGTCTCCCACCACACATTTCTGGTAGGCAAAGGATGAACATTTTGTTCTTTAAGTTTCCAAGCGAGGCTGATTAATTCTTACATATTTTTTGATAGGGCAGTATCACCATAGTAGCATCAAAATAAGATTCTCCTCGATACAGATATTAAAGCCCTGATTTTTGAGTTTAATCATGGAGAACACGATGAGATTTTGATACTTTTGGAGGATCTTCAAATGTCTGCAGACTATAAAAGTAATGTGTGCAATTATGTGATAGATTATTCCTGCCCAGGTTTATTTTCTTTGACTGAGAAATGTGTGAAATGAGGGGGAATAACTTTTTTATTTATTTTTTGGAAGGCATTATAAAATCCAAGCAAAAGAATAGAATCATCTCAAGACGAGACCAGCACTGAACACTTTTACAACCCCAAAAAAGGGATTAAAATTCGTTGTTCAAGAACCCCAAACTCCTCCAACAGCCTTACCTTAGCCAGAATTTCCCATTTCAGTGAGATTTTTGTAACCAGTAGGAATTATCATCTCCCCAAGGCATTATTACCATTCCAGCTGCTGGGATGGATCCAGATGCATCCCAGTTTTAGTTTGATTTTTAGATAATCAGCCAGGGAGCTCTCCCTAATATTATTTCATTATCTGGAGGCAGAGCAGCCACATCTGCCCTGAAGGACAGGGAGGTTCCTTCAGCAGCTGTGTGAAGACAAAGCTTAAAATGCTCATTCCTAAAAATGCTCATTCCTACAAATGCTCATTCCTTAAAATGCTCATTCCTTAAAATGCTCATTCCTTAAAATGCTCATTCCTTAAAATTCTTACTCCTAATAAGGATGATTCCTTAAAATGCTTGTTCCTTAAAATGTTCACTCCTAATAATGCTTATTCCTAATAATGCTCATTCCTAATAATGCTTACTCCTAGTAATGCTCACACCTAGTAATGCTCATTCCTTAAAATTCTTACTCTTTAAAATGCTTGTTCCTAATAATGCTTATTTCTTCAAATGCTCATTGGTGAAAATGCCCACTCCTTAAAATGTTCATTCCTAAAAATGCTCACTCCTAATAATGTCCATTCCTAATAATCCTCATTCCTTAAAATGTTCATTCCTTAAAATGCTCATTCCTAATAATGCTTACTCCTAATAATGTCCATTTCTAGTAATGCTTACTCCTTAAAACACTCATTCCTAGTGATTCTTACCCCTAATAATGCTTACTCCTTAAAATGCTCATTCCTTAAAATTCTCACTCCTAATAATGCTCATTCCTCCTCTGGTGCTGAAGCTCTCCAGGCCCTACAGGTGAGAATCAGGGAACTCTGGAGGGCAGATGGACCCAAACACTGAATTTTCGAGCACCCAACCTGCCCATCCCTCCCCTGAGGTCACAGCCCAGGCCAAGGTGTTGCTCTGTGGGTTCCAGTGGCTGTAGGGTGGGAATGAGGACCTGCCAAACCTTTTCTCCACGGGGATATTGAATTTCCAGCCCTGTTTTTCCACCCTTGCTGCTGGGTGTAGCGCCCCAGCTGTCCCTGCTTGCTGGCAGGGTGTTTTTATTCACTTATCTCCAACCTAGCAGGTATTTTTCCAGTGGGGTTCAGTTTCCAATTCCCTCCCCCTGACCCCCTGGGAAGAGGAGAGGCTCCTCTTTTCACCCCTGCTCCTTTTAGAGCTTCATCAGGGATGCTCTGACCTCTGTGGTTTGGAGAATCCATTTATTTCCTCACTCTCTAAACATGTGATGATCAGCTCTGACACTCCAGATCAAAGTAAGAGTGTCAAAATCACCAATTTATGTCCTTTTACCTCATGGTTTTCCTGCTCTCTGGAAAGCATCCGTGCTTTCCCCATCCCAGCATCAGTTTGGCTTGATTTTATTAACCAGAAGCTGGTTTTCAGCTCACTGCTGCAATCATTAATTTGGATTAATGATACCATTCCTATCCTGCTATTCCACCAGTTCAGCACAGTTTGGAAGGAGCCAAAAAGACTCAGATTCCCATTTCTACCACAAAGCTGATTTTACAACATTGACCGTTTGTTTTCATTTCTTCCAAATCCAAGACAAGCTCTCCCTGTGCTGCAGCACTAAGTGGATGAACACAATGAACATCAGTGTTCAGAGCAGAAGCCCATAAATTATAGACTTGAATATTTAATCAGAAAGGAGAATAAAATCTAGGGAGAAAAGTCCTGGTTAAAAAAAAGAAAAGAAAAGAAAAGAAAAGAAAAGAAAAGAAAAGAAAAGAAAAGAAAAGAAAAGAAAAGAAAAGA
>VZUI01096605.1:0-69473 GCA_013401135.1 Cettia cetti
AGGAAAGGAAAGGAAAGGAAAGGAAAGGAAAGGAAAGGAAAGGAAAGGAAAGGAAAGGAAAGGAAAGGAAAGGAAAGGGTGCATAAACCCTCTGTGTTGTAATCACAAAGTTGATTTTCCACAAACTTGTTCCTTTCAAAACGCATTTGATATTGAGTCTGATTTAAGATGGCGAAGATCAATTAAAGATGAATGAAAAGCTTGCTTGGAAGGCAGTGAAGTGTCGCAGATCAAGACCCAATAAATTTAAAAAATCTCAAATAACCCCCTGCCTAAGTAATTCAGCAAACAAGAAAACACACCTAAAAAAGCTCTAAGCTAGACCAAAAACCTCTGACAAGATCTTTGTATTGCCAAAGAAGTGGATATACTGTAAAATTTCCTGTATTTCACTCAACACTCTTTCCTGGCATTGGTAAACCCTTCACTTCATATTGCCAACCAAATGTTAACTGTTCTTCTGCATAGGAAGGATGATCTTCCTCTTTCCAGAGGAATTTATTTTGGCAACTACACACACAGTCAGAAACCATTCACACAGCAAGAAAAAATATGCTTTTAGGTAAAATGCTCACTCATCACACTTTGCAGAATAGTCCAAAATCAGTTTGAAGAGCTATCCAAACACCAGTTCAACCAACTTGTCAATATTTTTGGAACCTAGTTACAGTACTGCCAAGTACCATCAGTGTCAAAAACAGGACTAATGTTTCCTGACAAATTCTCCAGAATTCCTATGACTATTTCAAGCCATGTTTTAAAAAGCAACAAGGCATATCTAACAAACAAACAAACAAACAAAAAAAAAAATCAGAAATAAACAGGACAACTACGTAATGTTGGCATATTTTTCAGAATGATATCTCATTGTTCTATCCTAACTGACTATAATATTTTAGAAATCTCTAGTATTCAGGATAGGATGAAGTTAAAAGGTTTGTGGCAAATACTAGCCAAGTATTTATGATACAAGAGGAAAATGGAAAAGGAAAGCATCTGTAATAACATCTCTGTACAAGAGATGGTTGACGTTTTAGTCACGTAACAAAAAATGTGATTCCGCTCCCTGAGTTTCAGACTACAGAATCACGGGTTAGAAGAGATGTCTGAGGGTTATCAGGTCCAACACTGTAGAGAAGGTTGCCCAGAATCATGTCCAGACAGTGTTTGAGAATCACCAAGGACAAGTTGGGCACTGTGCTCTCACACTAGTGTGCATATATTTACATATGTGTACACACACACACGCACACATACACACACATATACATATACATACGCACACGCACACACCCCCATACACACATACACATGCACAACTACATCTACCTCTACCTCTACATCTCCCTCTACCTCTACATCTCCCTCTACCTCTACCTCTACCTCTACCTCTACCTCTACCTCTACCTCTACCTCTACCTCTACCTCTACCTCTACCTCTACCTCTACCTCTACCTCTACCTCTACCTCTACCTCTACCTCTACCTCTACATCTAAATATACAGGTGGCAGGCAGGAAGAAGAGCAACCTCCGTATCCCTAGTGGCTGCTCTCTTGCATAATTGCAGTGTATGCAATTCACAGTCCTGGGCAGCCCATAGCCAGACAGCATGGGAAAACATTCCCTACATTGGGTACAGGTGCTGCCTTCGTGCGGCCTTGTGAATGTGGTTCTTCGAACCTCAGGGTGTTGTGATGAGGGTTGGTGCCTCAAACACAAATTCTCAGAAACAGGCAGCCCAGCAGTGTGGCAGGGGAGCTCCTGGTGAGCTCCCATGAGCCAGTGGAGGGAGCACAATGACTCAGCTTCTCCAAAGGCTCTTCTCAGGGAAGAAGGACCTCTTGTCCCTTGCCACTGGCGATGATAGAAATGTTGCAGTTAGAAGGGATATCTGGAGGTAACCATGTCCCTGCTTAAGTATGTTCACATGGATCAGGTTGTCCAAGACCTTGTTCAGATGGCTTTGAAGGTCTCCAAGGACAGAGTCCACCAGTGCTTTCAGGGCAACCTGTTGCTAGGCTCAATCATCCCCCAAGTAAAAGGGTATCTCCTTGTGTGGAGGAGGAACCGGTCATGTTTCAGCTTGTGCCTATTGTTGTCACTCTGTTATTGGGCATCACTTAACAGATATTGGTTCTGACATCTTTACAGCCTCCCTTCAGGTATCCAAGAACCTTGATGAATGAGTGACAAAAGAATTTTTTGCTTCATGATTTAAGAACATAGGTGATTTTTTTCCCCAAGGTTAGAATCCTCACTATGGACTTGAAGAGAGGTAAGAGAGGGTGACCTCAAAACCCTGTCCTGCTCAGTCTGATGGAGATAAACCCTTTGGTCCCCAGTCACCCACACCTAAACTTATTGCCCTTTCTTTCTCTGAGCTTGTTTCTCCTAGCTTCTACTTAGCATAATTTCTCTAATACTAAAAGGCATCTTACAACTTTTTAAGAATTAAGAGAAGTCAAATGTAAAGAAGATTTTTTTTCCTTTTTAATAAATTAATTAATTCATTTACCACCACTTATTTTTGGGAATATCTAGTTGCTGTTTAATTCCAGACCTGTGTCTGGTCTCTAGTCTTGATCAGAATTTTAGCATCAAAGAAACCTCCTGGACCAAAGCACTACAGACACTAATACTCCCAGGAAAAAATACAGATTTCAATGGATCACTGTTTATATTTCAGAAGATCAGTTGGTTAAAATAATCCTGAGTAGCTGCACTTCCTCTTGGAAGACTCTGATGTTGAAGTTTATTCCAATGCTCTCAGAAGTAGGCACATAAGTGTATTATGAGATGAACACGTTACTTTTGTGGACTGAAGAAGCTTTGGAAAACTATCTGTGTACCTAGAGTATTTGTCAAATACAATATTCAGTAGTTTACATGATGGATATAGACACAAAACATATCCATTATGGAACACAATATAACATTAGGAATTAAGGGGGGTTTTTTTTGTTTGTTTTTAAGATTTGAAATTAGGTAAGACATTTATGTCTATTATCTTTTTTCCCATATTTTTTGTATTAACATATTTTACACCTATGATGACTAATTTTTCTCTCTCTCCACCCTGTTCTTTCCATGCCTTGATTTTATTTTATTTTTTATTTTTGTTCTCTTTCATGATTTTAATTTTCTTTTTGGCTTTCTTTTTTCCTTTATTTTGTCTTCTGACTACTACTGTCAGACTGTTTTGCTACACAGAACAGGGTTCTTCCCATAGAATCATCTGAAATTTTATTCTTTAGCCTTTTGGAAAGTCTAGGGACACACAGGTGTTGGTTCAGTCAACTGAACTTACCTAATGAACCTAGAGCTAACCCATTGCCTTTCACAACATTAAGCCATACTTTGTTATGTGATATGACTTTCAGGTTGAACTTTAAACAGTGTGTGACTTGTGTTAAGTCCTACAGCCTTCTCCTCCCTAGCATTTTTTCTCTTTTTCTCTTTTTTTCTTGCCTGGAAGAAATCTTTTCAGTTAAATGAAGAAAACTACATCCTGGGATGTAACACCTGGCAGAGGTTCATAAGTTTGCAGTTTTTGTTGTGCTTTTTCCACTCTTTTTCCACTGTTTCAGGTGCTGACATTTTTTTTGGTTGCCTGTCTCTGACAAATATTGCAGTAAATTTTCTGGCCTTTGGGTAGGTTATGGAAGTGCCCAATCAGAGACAAGGCCTACTAAATCTGTACCTCTTCCTTGATTATTGCAGAGGGGCATGAGGCAGAGGCAATATGACTGTAGTTGAAAACTGTCTACAGAGCTTGCAAATACTTTGCCAGTTCAGTGTACCCTCGTTCATGGAGTTGGCCAGTCTTGGGAATAAAAATGGACATGATCTCATTGTATTAGAGGGACTGAGAAGAGCAGGTCTTTTGTGAGTAGGAATGTTACACAATTGCAGGAAACTGAACAGAAATATCAAATGATTTGGAGGAAAAGTAGCTAAAGTATTAAGTATCTCAATAAAAATGAATCAAAATACCAGCAAACTTTTATCCATTAGTAACAAAAAAGGTAAAAATATTTATTTAAAGTGATTTGGTTTGAATATGTTGATGAAACTTTAAGGGGAGAGAGAAAGAAGTCACTGGTAAACATCTTGATAATAAATTTTATCGATAATTGGACTTCACTAATTTGAAAGAGGCTGTTTGTTGCATGTGTGATTAGCAAGTATCCAGCTTAAAATTTTGTTGAGCAAATTTGAGCTGAGCAGAAAGTATATTTAGAAGGTAATCTCTTTCACTGTCCTGATAACCCCTGCACTTCTAAAGGCTTTTGTAACAAATCTATTCCTTTTTTGCAAGAATTTCACTGGCATCTGAAAAGAAACTCAAGGATAAATAGATATTAAACTTCTATCTGAGTAATTTTTAGTCTAAAGGCTGATTGAGACACTTAGCTGATCCAGCTATTTCAAGAACTAAAGAGAAGATTAAAAAAAAAAAGAGAAACCCTCTTGAATATCTTGAATAAAGCATCCAATCATCAGGTGTCATCTCTGCCACTAACATTTAGTAACTGATAATTGCTGTAACCATTGAGCCTTGCAATAATATCCAGTAAATTTTAATTAACACTCTGGGGACTAAAGAATTGCAGAACAAGCTCATGGGAGACTTTTCCGCAACCAGTGGCAAAGTGTGCTGAGTAATTTTAAATCTGCCTGCCTGTCAAAGTGGATCAGCATCATCTTGCCACTTATGCTGAAGAAAATGCACCTGCTTCTACATGGAAATAAGGTGCATTATCTGCCAATTTGTGCTGCTTATTTTCACTGTTGCCTGAGTTTGACAAGTGGAAAATATGAACGCATGGATTATTAATTCATAATCCAAGGGAAAAGGAAAAGGTGAAAGAGGTCTGTGGGTAAAAAAACATAATGCACTCGGTATTGCAGGACCTACCAGAAGCCTTCTAAATAAACATGCCATGGAATTCTACTAAAAGTCTAGAGAGAAAAATACCCTTGCATTGTACTTTTAACATAAAACAAAAATCTAATCACCTAGAAAATCAAGTAGCATAAAATGACACGGCTAAAAACAGAGCAGACATTGTTTTAATAACCATAGTTTTCTTCAAAGCTCCACAAGAATGGGATAGACATTGCATTTTAGTATTCTGAGTCCAATATTCTGAATATTCAAACCACAATAAATAATAATTTGCTAGATATGCTCAACAGATATGACAATATCTAGCTTTGGCTCTGCTTTCACTGCTACAAAGTAATTCAATAGAAATCAGTGAAATCAGAGTACACGGTTATAAGTTAATCTCCAGGGAGCAAATAACATCATTAGAGTAAAATCATTAACTTCAGTTAATGTCCATAAGTCTGTGAAGGATAAAATCCATAAAATATTGAGAATCCTTGGGTATTACTCCAATTGCTTGCAAAGGACAAACAAAAATCTGCTATCCTGAATTCCAGGGTAGTTACCTTGCTGTGTGCTCTCCTTGCTGCCCTAAAACCACCATTTCATGACCACTGCAGACATGGCTGCCCTTGAATTTCTCATTCCTCACCAGGCTGTCCTTTTTGGTGAGAACAAGGTGGAGCATAGCACCTCTTCTCATTGCCTTCTCTGTTACTTGAAGAAGGAAGTTACCATCAATGTTTTCCAGGAACCTCCTAGATTGCTTCTGTCCTTCTGTATTATACCTCCAAGAGATAATACAGCATCACAGAATCATCAGAGTTGTAAGAACCTCCAAGACCATCAAGTCAAACCATCAACCCAGCAGCACTGTAACCACTCCTAAATCATATCCCCAGGTGCCACACCCAGATGCTTCTTAAACACTTCCAGAGACAGTGACTTCACAACCTTCCTGGGCAACTTCATTCCAATGCCTAACTAACATTCAGAAAAGACTTTTTTTTCTAATGTCAAATCTGTACCTCCCCTGACACAGCTGAAGGTCGTTTCCTCTCATCCTTTCACTTGAGACACAACAGAATAATGTCCTCTGTGAGTCTCCTCCATGTAAAAAAGACCCCAATTCCCTCAGAAGTTTCTCATGTTTTCTAGACCCTTTACCAGTTCTGTTGCTGGAGGGAGCACTCCAGTATCTCAATGTCTTTCTGGAGGTGAGGGCCCCAAAACTGAGCACAGGATTTGAGATGTAGCCTCACCAGTGCCAAGTAGAACAGAATGATCATTTCCCTGGTCCTGCTGGCCACATCATTCTTGACAAAGGCCAAGATGCCATTGGCCTTCTTGACAACCCAGACACACTGCTGGCTTTTGACCAGCACCCCCAAGTCTTTTTCTGATGCACAGTTTTAAAGAACTCTTCCCCAAGTCTGTAGTGCTGCATGGGGTTGCTGTGACCCAAGGAGAGGACCTGGCCCTTCACGTTGTTGAACCCCATGTGCTTGTCCTTAGCTCATCAATTCAGTTTGTCAAGATCTCTCTGTAGAGTCTTCCAAACTTTGAGCAGATCAACAGTCCCACCTAACCTGATGTTGCCTGCAAACTTACTGAGGATGGACTCAATCCCCACTCCAGATTATCAATATAGATTTTCAACAGGGTTAGCCCTAACACTGACCTCTGGAAAACACCTCTAGTGATCAGTTGCCAGATGGATAAAAATTCTTTCATCACCACTCTCTGGGTCCAGCCACCCAACCAGTTTTTCATCCAAAAAGGAATACCTTTGTCCAAGCCTTGTGCAGCCAGTTGCTGAAGGAGAATGCTGTAAGAGATTCTGTGGAATGTGTTACTGAAGTCTGGATAGTCAATATCCAGAGCCTCTTCAGTCTGCAGAGCAACAAAGTTGTGCAAGGGCATCTCAGCTTTTGGGTGAAAGGGTCTTCCTCCTGCAGGTCCTTGCCATGGCAAGCTTACATTCTCTTGCATTATTCCTCCCTCTGCCTTCTGGTTTGCTGTTGAAGGAGCTTTTGTTTGGTTGTGTGCTGTGAATTCGCTGTAGGGTTTTTTTTGGAAAAAGCTGTCCCAGTCTTTTCAGTCTTTCTGATGCTAGGCACCTTCTCATGGCCTCCTGCAATTCAGCCACCTTCTGTAGGAGGTTTTCCATCTGGGCAGCACATCTTCCCTAGGCAGCTCTACTGCCTGTCCCCGACCCAGGAATGACGTGTAGGCACTTCCTTCAGTATGAAGTCTGCACTGCAGCCTCTAGCAGCTCCATCCTGATGCAGTTTTCAGCCATCCCTGTGGTAGATGTTGGTGACAACCCCAGCTGAAACTTCTACAGCCTATTTCCTATTCCTATTTCTAGAGATAGTAGAAAATCTACAGACTATTTCCATTTCAGGTTTTGATTTCATAGACTCTCTACCTGGTCCTTCATAGGTGTACAAAAAGAAAATAAAACATGTTCTGTATTATATTTTGGGGTGGTAGTAGTCATCGTAATTCATATTATTTACATAGATAATAAAGATCATGATTCCTGTAAAGAATTTGATGAGGTTAATACTGTAAATTAATACAAGCCATATAGTCTTCAAAAAGTGCTAGAAAGAAATGAGCAAAGGATTTGGATAAGCTTTATCATACATTGGTTCCAACTCACTTAGCTCAGGAGAAATCTTGGAAGGCTGAAGAGTGGCCAGCATAATCCAGTTACTTAGGAAAGAACCTTGAGCTATAAGAGGAAATTATAGACCAATTAACTTAGCATGAATTGCAGTGTATGTCTTTAGAAATTGTTTTAAGGTATCTGGAGAAATTGCAAAAGTATATTTTAATTAAGGTAAGGTCATTCTCAGGAAAGGTATGGCACGCTGAAGAATGCTGTGGTTGCAGAGTTTGTAATCTTTACTTTGTTTCATGTTATACTTTTTTCCAGTTCATTTACAGACTTTTTTTATTGCTTGTCACTGTGGTACATGACCTAATGTCTCATATGTTGAGCATTCTCTGCAATCAATGAATTTTTTTTTAAAAAAGTAAAAATATATCAGCCAAGTTATAATAGTAGCTGGGGCTCTTAAATTTATTTTCGCTAATTGTATCAGTCCTTTCTGGTAATAAAGCAGATCATTTGATTTAGAGCCACATTTCCATAAGATCTTGCTTGTTTCCCAGAAGACCTTGCTGTGTTTCCTTACGAATGCTCGGTGGTACATACTTCTGATGTGGGTGATAAACATTCAAATAGTTTTAGTATGAAGACAGTGATACTAAGAAAAATACAAAAGAAGCGAGATGAAGAAAACAGCAGAAGTAAAGCCAGGGAAAGAAATGTAAAGTTCATTGGCAAGGACACAAACAAAATATCATCCCACATTGATGGTTTAGGTCTTGATAGAGCTTGGATTAGGAGGTGTCATTTCTCATTTGAGACAAGTTTGTACCCTGCAACTCTTGAAGGACTACAATGGCATGTAGTCATTCTTACCTAAAGAATTTAAGGGCCTTTGGCAACCTTGATGAGAGTCTCCAATTTAATGAAACTTATTTTTCTTCTAGATGACAACAAAACCCCAGTTAATTAAAGCATTGTTAAACTTTTGTAAAAGTGACAAAAATACACATAGATCCATGACAGAAAGATATTTTTTAGAATCTTAAGAGAAAATTGTATATTAAACATGTCTTCAGCTTTTTCTTAGATATTTGGGAGAGTGAAATAATTTGCAGAGTACCTTTTTTGTCTTCTGAGCAGAAGACACTAGGGAAAAAGAAGACTTGAATTCCATACTGAGATCTGAGCATATTCTGGTTTCAGCAGAATAAACCTGTCCTACATGAAAATATTTTTTTCCAGCAGCTCTTAGGAGCCTTGCATTGTGAAATACCTCCATAGTCTTTCTTTCACTCATAGTCAGGAGTTGTCAAGAAAAAACCTGAACAGTTTCTTGTGTTTTATCAGTCTGGTACTAGGGTATGCACCCTTTGTAGAGAAACTGAGTTGAAGTGGAGGACAACTGATAGGATAGAAGAGAAGAGAAGCAGTCCCTTATTATGGGTCAATACTTCTTCACATGAGACCATATCGTTTGTGATCTTCCTCTAATCCCAAGAATCCTGGTGCTGCATGGAACAGAAAACCTTGCATTTAATACTGGATAACATTTGATCTCAGTTGATTGTTGCATTTTGAAAACCAATATTTGCTCTAAAAATAAAATATTGTATTGTCCAAATGTTGAAGAACACTGAAATTAGTTACCCACCCTGAAGTTTGAAGCAACTCTCAAAGCAGAAAAAAGTCTGTTAAATGCATTAATTTTCTTTTGTTGTTTTGAAAATTAATATAGTTTAAGAATCATGGATAGAATCATTTAAGTTAGAAGAGAACTCTAAAATCATCAGATTCCACTGTTCACTCAGGATTGCTATGTAAATGACTAAATCATATCTCCAAGACTCACATTCACATGCCTTTTGAACACTTGCAGGGATGATGATTCTATCACTTTCCTGAGCAGCCTATTCCAGTGCTTGACAAGTTCCAATATCCTTACATCCAATCTAAACTTTCCCTGGTGCAACTTGACATCATTTGACATCATAGTGAGGCCGGGTTGAGGTCACACAGAGAACATATGTATCATTGAACATATGCCCTTTTCTCTCTGTATGAAGTTCCATAAGAATTCATAATGGAGAAAAAATACAAATACACACCTTAGGAATATAATGGGTTCATGACACTGTCTTTCAAACATCAACAATAAATGGCTGATAAATTTCATTCATTCAGTTTATGTTTTCATTAGTGGCTTAATTATTTTTAATTGATTGCCCCTAAAACTTACTTCTCTGACTTTCTTATAACTTCTTGGTGTTGTCTTCCCAGACCCTAAAGCCAGACCAGAACAGCATAATCAGAAGGCTGACATGAATGACTAGTTTTACCCGATGCTAATAAAAAACCAATTTATTGCCAACAGGGAGTTTTAAGCCAGGGATGGTCAGCTGGCTCTGAATTCCAGCTTCTCACCTTTCCTAGTAAAATTCATTGACTTTTCTGAGACTGGTGATAACATTGGCTTTTGGCTTGGTTATTTCTAAATTCAATAATCTGATGTATAGGTGTCTCTTCAAAGCTTCTTTAGGTGTCCTGTTGGAGGTCTGTGGTGTCTCAGAGCAAGCAGGAAAATGATTTAATTCTGATATGTGAAAAAAACGCATTGTCATTCAACTATTTTAAATTAAATAAACTGTGTGGTGGTTCTGGTTAGGCTCGTTCCTATTATTGCAACAGATAAATGTGAATTGCAGACAGCCAATAAATACAACCAATTTACAGTATACTGCTTTCAGAGACAACACGACCTTAGCCATTGAACACAAGTCAGAACAGAGCAGCATGTTTTACTAATACTCTACTAGCTACAAGGACATGTGTGAAATTTGTCACGCTAGGGAAACTCTCAAAAAATTGAAAGCTTGCTTGGAAAGACAGGTGTTATCAGAGGAGGAAGGTACTTTTTTGTACTGTTGGGAAAGTACCTTATGTCTGCGTGCACACACTATGGTTTCAGCAGGACATACTTCCAGACACTCCTTTTTTTTTTTTTTTTTTTTTTTTTTTTTTTTTTTTTTTTTTTTTTTTTTTTTTTTGGGCCAGGGGTGGTGGAATATAAATTATTTTGCTTAGAAACTGTGTTTTATAATTTTAGGGATATTGAAAAAATCCTTACTTGAAGTAGCTTAGTGTTGGCCATGTAAAGAGGCTCTGACAATAACCAGACTTAGAAACCGTAGAACTGTGTGTCCACTGGCCTCAAAATGGTTCTTTTGGATATGTCAGTTAGTGAACTTTAACTACTGTACATAATTAAGGGATTAATTTGTTGTCATTAGGTCTCAGAAAAAAATTAACAATAGAAAAAGCTGTGCAAAAAATTATACATTTACAATATTGATATAATATCCATACTACAGATAACTAGGAAGACTCTTTCTCTAGTCTCTTAACATATCACCCATCATAATGAGTGCTACAGCCACAATGTGGACAAAGATAGCCATGCACCAGTAACTTGAAGGGTCATTTATCTGTGTAAGCATCCTTTGAAGCTACATTATGGCACAAAGACATTTTGAAAGTCCATTTGTTATGAAATATATATGAAAAATATATAGAAAAACATATGGTAAAAATTGCTTACTAACTTCTACGTCACCATGAACCTTTAATAAATTTAAAATTTAGTGTCCCCCCTTTAGAACACTGTTTTCTAATGATTTAGAGGTAATTATATAAAGGCAATGAGTTGGCATCACTATTCTCTAGGAACAAATCATAATTCCAAAATGATGAGCTTCTCCATACAAATGTACTAGAAATAGAACCACTGTGTACAAAATTAAAGGAGTGAGGTTTTTGATGTTTTGTCAAACTCTAGCAAAAATAGAATACTAATCCTTCATTCTGCATGATTTTAACAAAAATTTAATAGCAGAATGACATGATCATGTAAAAAAAGTTGCAAGTCTGAGCTCCACAGAAAAGGAAGTAGATTTTCAATAAATTGAAAAACGAATTTGTTTCTTAATATTTCAAGTATATTTCTTTAAAATCCAGTATATAAGATTTGCTTTTGAACAGAAACATTTCCTGTGGCACATTTTCCTACATATTTTGTAAGCTCAGTTAAGAAATGAAACTTTCAAAAAAGGCTCTCTTGGCTTGAACATTAGGAGAAAGGCTTACAAATTAACACTTAATTCATTTGTTGATAGATTGTTGTATTTGTGGCTAAGCATTGATTTTTCTATTACTTTCTGGGTTGTGGGCTTGGGACAAAGGGAATAAGCAGTTCTTTAAATAATTATAATGTCTTGATGGATAATAACACATCAATTAACTGTCACTTAGAAGTTCAAACATAATTGTTCTACATCTATCTTCTCTCTTTACCATCAATCATTGTAGTATCTGATCTTAAAGATCTTTTCTAGGGTTCTTCTTAGGAAATAAGAATAAAATTAATGTTCTTGGAAGTTTAAAGACTGGCCCAAGGCTATGTAGCAACTCAGTAGTAGTAAAAGCATTATGATTAGCCAGGTGTTCTGACTCTCTCTCCATTTAGACAAAGCTGCACCTAAACAAGCCCATTAAGGAAAAACATGGTAGCAATAAGAGCATCTTCAAATTTACTTTGTCTATAAAATAACACTGGTAAAACGATACATATCACAAAGAAGATATTTAGTGCTGTAATGAGAGAAATGTTCTGCTGCCTTCTCTCCTGAGAGATGAAGAGACTCTTGTGGAGAGAAAGTAGTTAAGAAAATTTTCAGCCACTTCGACATCATAATTTTTGAATAATCATCAAGCCACTTGCTATTTGGACACCATCAAGAGAAGATAATAACAAATACACGAGAGACCATTCATTTTTGAGTCATAAAGGAGCAAGTTACTTTTGGAGGGAATCAGCTGGCTTGGAGAATTAGAAAATGAGAAGATATATGCCATTATTTAAGCCAGCAATTTCTCAAGCTTAGGTTTCAAAATACTCAATTTGCTTTTCCATAGGCCTTCTCTCTTGTTTGGGATAAAAGTAGAAAATTTATGGATGAGCATGCAGCACAAAGCAGTCTCAGAAACACAGACACTGTTTCTGTTGGGGGACTTTAACTACCCTGACAATTCTGCAGAACAATCACTGTGAAACACAAACAGCCCAGCAGGTTCCTGAAAAGCATTGATCACAGCTTCCTGTCACAGATAGTGGAGGATCCCACAAGGAATGCTGTAGCTGCTTGACTACAAGCAGGGAAGGCCTTATGGGGGATGTGAAGGTTGAGGGCAGCCTTGGCTGGGTAGTGACCATGAGATTGTAGAGTTCTGTATTGGGTGAGGAGTGAACAATTCAGCAACTAAGAGTGTAACCATGGACTTCAGGAGAGAGACTTGAGGGCTGTCTTTAGGGAATTTTCTTGAATGAATACCTGGGGACAGGCACTCCAGTGAAAAGTGTTGATATTCCAGGGTCACTTCCTCCAGCCTCAAGAGCAGTGCAGACTGATCAGAAAGAAGTTGAACCAAGGGTGTGAGAGATGCCTGCGGCTGAATTGAGAATGGTCATTCCTCAAGTGTAAGCAGAAAACACACATGAGATGGAAGCAGGGTCAGGCCACTAGGTTAAAGGAGCTGGGCCTTTTCAGCTTTAGGAAGGGAAGACAGAGAGTAGACCTCATCAATGTATACAAATATCTGAAAGGAGGGTGTTGAGGATGGATCCAGGCTGCTCTCAGTCGTGCCAAATAATAAGACAAGAGACAATTAACAGAAACTGATGTACAGGAAGTTCCATCTGAATATATGGAAGAACTTCTTTGCTTTGACCACTGAAACTGACTTTCCAGAGAGGAGTCTCCCACACTGGGAATATTCAATAACTTTCTGGATGCAATTCTTGGCCATGTGCTCTAGGATGACCCTACTGTGCTTGAGTAGGAATGTTGAACCACATGACCCCCTACCCCTTCCTAGTCTTAACCTATTCTGTGATTCTGTAATTCTGTGACTTTCCCCTTGTGAACCCTTGCTGGCTATGACCAATGAAAATCTTGTTTCTCAAGTATTTTCTCAGTGATTCCCAGAAAAACCTTTACTGGTTTTAACAGGCACTGAAGTGAGACTGACAGGCCTATAATTCCCAGGGTCTTCCTTCATTATCTTCATAGAAACTGAGACATTTACCACCTTTCAGTTCAGTCAAACCTCTCCAGACTCAGACCAACTGGTGAATGTTGAGAACTTATGAAGATATTGTCAGGATCTTTCAGTACACTGAAACTAATCCCATCAAGACCCAGAGATCAATGTCCATCTAGCTAGAGCAGAAAGTTCAGAGGTAGCTGGAAGTTTATTATGTCTGCAATCAGTCTTCTATACAGGGCTCCAGGGACTGAAGGTGTTAAAGACAGTGTCAAGAAGTTATGAAGTGGCTCTACTTTTTCTGTGTCCCACTTGTGAAATGACCAAACTCATCGAGTAATGGATCACTGTTACCTCTGTTCCTCCTTTTTCTGTTAACATATTTAAAAGACAAGCCTTTTCATTGTTCTTCCCAGTGTTGGTCAGCTCAAACAGTAGAGTTTTGGCTGCACAAATTTTCTCCCTACAGCAGTGAAGAGCATCTCTTTAACCTTCCCCTGTCACCTGTCTTTGTCCCACACATCTTCCTTTTCTGCCTGAGTTCTAGCAAAAGATTTCCACTCAGCTAAGGCAGCCCTCTGCCCTACATGCTTGACTTCCAATACTTTCAGATTTTCTGCTTCTATGCTCTAAAGAGATGGGTTTAAAAAATGACCAGCATTCATACAATACCTTCAAAACAGATTCCCATGGAATCTTAATGTCTTCTTCAGCTCTCCCCATATCCAGGGTTGAAGTTTGCTGGCAGTTCTTCTCATGCTGCCAACAATTTGAAACTCAACTACTTCATGGTCACTGTGACCAAGCCACCAATCACCATTTCACCCACCCTTTTTTATTTGTTGTTTGCAAACAAAAAAATCTAGCAGGGCATCTTTCCTGCATATCAGGCCAACTACAGAAACTTATACTACCTGTGTCAGAAAAGTTTTTTACAATAAGCTGTTTCTAATCCCTGTTCTAAAGGGGAAAACCAGCTTCAGTTATTAGACTAAATATGTTCAGTGTATCTAAAAGGTACTTCAGTGTTAAGAATACACACTAGAAATGTCATTGCTTTAAGAAATGGAATTAGTCCTTGTTATTACATATGCACAGATTGAAATATTTAATTTATTTGGAGGCTTTATTTCTTCCTGAAGGATGACATTATCTTGCACAATTGTAAACAACAATTCCTTATTTATTAACTGAATTTTGCAAATTCACAAATGATAGGCGAAATAAAAGGTCTGGCAGTGTACCCATCCTCATGAATCTTTAGAGTTCTTAGGTCTGTTCTCCCCCTGCATATTCTTTTAAGGCTCATATTCTCAGAAGTAGTAGCTTATTATTGCACATTAACATTTTAGTTCAGAACATGAACATAGTTTTGAAATAGATCTCCTAACCTTGCCACTGATTTTCGTTCAGTATTTGACTACATGAACTGTGTTACTTTTCTACAAAGCCAAATCAGAAGCATGTCAAAAATGTTGCAAGTGCTATTGACTGTTCATCTCACAGAGTAAGACTATAGTTAATCCGAAACAATTCCTTGTAAAATATCAATAGTTGGAATGTTAGATCCATGCTGTAGAGAGATGCTATTTTAATGCATTACTTGTTAGTGTAGATAGAGACTTACTCTCAAAGTGGATGGGAAGAGTCATACCTAGTTAAACCCAGTCACTCAAATTTTTGTTGGTGTATTAGCTGTCATATTGACAAAGATCAGTTTAAGTAGAAAGTGAAAATGTTTTAAAACAAAAAACATGTGCTTTCAAAATATCTGCTTTTGGAATTAAACAGTCTGCTAATATCTCCATCTTTGAAGTGCAATATTGTATCTCTCCCAAAGTTTGTGATTGTTTTAGAGTGAAAGATTCTTACAGTATAACTTTTCTTCCTATTATTTTATGCTTCTGGTTGTATTATAATTGATTAGTCACAACTAGTCTTCTGAAGATTAGTCTTCAGAAATGACAAGGAGTCCGTCCTCCAAGAGACTAGAGTGCAATTTGTGTCAGTAGGATATGTTTAGTTGTAGAGGTCTGTCATGATTTGAAAATACAGGTGTCTGGTAAGGAAGGCATGGAAAATATAAACCCTCTCCCTCCAAATTATGATAATTTCGAAATTAAGGGACTCTCAGGAAAATATATGGGAATAGGAATAACAGGTCTTTACTATGAAAACTAAAAGAAAAATGCAGTAGCACAAAAAACCCCCCACTTACAGAGTCAGAATACAACCTGACACCCTGCTGGTCAGGCTGTTGGTAGCAGTCCGATTAAATGGTGGCTGTGGTCCTCCTGGAGGACAGATGTGTTTCTGTTGGAGCAGAGATGATCCTGTAGAAGGGTGTAGTTTTCCTCTGAAGGTCCAGTGGTGGTGTAGATGGATCCAGTCTTTCTCTGGGAATCCAGTGGAAAAGGCTGCTTTATATACAGGTTGGAATGTTTGGCTCCTCCCCCTGGGTGGAGCATCTCACAATGGGGTGGTGTAGTTGTATCAGTCATGCAGTGAGCCTCAATGGCCCATTAACAGAAGATATCCCCTGGAGGGAGGATGGGTCATGGACTAGACAAAGAACACTGCCCCACCTGGTTTTAACAGTTGGGCCATTGACAGAAGATGGACCCCTCCCCAGCCCCCAGCCCCTGCTGGAGAAGAGACAAAGAACATTGCTCCACCTAATTTCAACAGATGATGATAGAATACATACTTCCGGTTACATCTTGCATTGCAACATAAGACAAGGTCTTCATGTATGAAGATTTCTGCACTATCAGTTGAAGCTTTGCCTTCATACTTAGCCAGCCTGAGCCTAACTTGTCTAGGCATAAGAAAACTCAGGAGCCAAAAATGAAATTTAACTATCTAGAGATGAGCAACTGTGGCTTGTGACCAGTTTGGTTGCAATATATGTCAGAGCTTTCAACCAAACTGTACTGGTGAGAACAGAGAGGAAATTTTGACACTGATTTCTAAATGCAGTGTTAGAGTGAGACTTGAATTTGAATTTTCTGTCAAAGAAAAGCTAAAAGGATGGCCAGGACTAACACAGTTGGTAATCTCATCTGCTTGTCATCCTCCGTACATTTGGAGCACATACTCTATGGAACTTAGTACTGACAGAGCCACTGTGATTGACAAGAGAATTGCTCTGTCTTCTGGAAATGTACAACATAGAAGGGTTTTCCAGATGAATTATTCATTCAAAGCTTCCACCAACAAGAAACAAGTTTCCTTTGATTCAGGCAAGATTGTGATGAGTGGGATGATGTTGATAATATTGAATAGAAAGAGGCGTGATTATAATAAGCCTGAAAGTAGTGTGAGGACTGCATCTGCTAAATAAATTCAAAGCTACTTTAAAAAAAAATCCAAACAATACACATAATGGCAAATTGTAAATACATTAAGGGAACAGCATTTTTTAAATTGATGACAGTAAGCTTGCAGTATGTTAAAGGAAATAATGAAGAACTCTAAAACATGACCCTAAAATAATAAAAAAAAATCTTTAAAATAATAACTACTAATTGCATTAAGAATTAGGGAACCTTTATCACCCTACTCTTGAGACATTTAAACGTAAAGAAAATGTCTTTCATCCCTCAGGAAAACAAAGGGCATAACTGTTAATGTAATTTCTCCTGTGTTCAGGAGGTTATAGAATACTTTGTTTACAGAAAAACAATACATTTTATTTCCATAATTCTCAGTTCAAGACATATTGCCGTCTATACCTTTTCAATAAAGTAATACTAAGCATCAATTTTGACTTCTAATTTTGAGATAGGTTTTCCAGAAAGAGCATAAACATATCTTAATATAGGACTACGACCGTTCTGCATTTCCAAAAGGAACACTCTAGTAGGTCCAAAACTACATTGAATATTTTATTAATTGTGAAGAAAAGAATCCAACTTGCAGCTTAGATAGATGGAAAAATCTCAGAATCTAATCAGTGTCACAGAATGCAATGAAACATTCACCTGTCGCGTTGCACCAGCCAGATAGCTCTGGATAGATTTTGACACCTCCTTTATAGGAAACAAATTTTCACAGGAAGTCAAAATCAATTTCTTCCAGAGTGTGAGCACTCTGGCACTACTTGGCACATTGAGAATTTTAAACTAACTGAAATTTTTTGGCTGAGTCAGAAAATAAGTTTGGGGGTTTTTGGTGTTTTGTTTTGTTTTGTTTTGTTTTGTTTTGTTTTTTCATACAGTTTTAATAGGATAGGAATACAAAATTCTGGATAATACATGAAAATATTTGTCATGTATCTTACATAATTACTTTTTCATCTGTGAGAAGCATGAAAATTTGGGCATCCGTCTTAATTTAAGAGATAAGAGTTGAAGTGTGTGGGAAAGAATAATAGTGTATTTTTGTAGCTGTATCTGTTTTTCATACTCCTCAGCAAAGAAAACTAAATTTTAAAATGAGTTGAAAAACTCATGGGTTTTTTACTATGTGTTAAATACTTATTTGACTGCCCTTTGGATGGCACTATTGCCCTTAGGCCACTATTTTATAGGATCATGAGTAAATCTCTGAAGTAGAAAAAGACAAAAAAGAAACAATCCCATTGAATTTATGGAGAGGAATTGAAGGACAATACAACCTAATAATTAAGAAAATAAATTAAAAAATCTTTTCATCAGACACATGAAAAAAATACAAAAAGGATGAGAGGATCCAGTTTGTTACCAATAAATAGTTAAATTTATTGATGTAATTAATATCATAGATTTATAAAACATTAAGCTCAGCAAAGGTTGTTAACATAATGTAAATGACTTGGAAACAAACATCTTAAAACCACAGAAACCAATTAGATGGGACAGGGCCTCTGGAGGTCTGCTGTGCCAAGCAGATATCTCCAGTTGGATAAACTTGAAACTCACAGAAAATATGTACTCTTATGTTGTGTAACACAAGATTTTGCATTCTAAACCTAAATATCTTGTCTATGCTAGTTACCTAAGCATCCTTTATGGGCAATTGGAAAGAAATGGTTTGTGACAAGCCAGAAATAACTCATTCCGTGTTAAAACTCATGCTTTATACATGTAGGAAAAATTATGCTTTTTAAAATTTCTGTTTCTGCCTAGCAAATACAGACGAAGTTTAGAGAATAAGAAAAGGGAAATCTGCTTAACCATGGTCTTGGAAGTATGCATTAAGTTTTTTCTTATGGCTGCTAAACATTTTTGTAAACATTTTTTTTATGCTATTAATGTATGTCATACTACGTACAAAAGCAAATGGGTCTAGATTATGGTTGTCACTTTGAACAAAGTAGTAGAAACTTGAGAATTATAATCTGCATGCTAACTTTGGGTTTGATTTTCTGCAGACCAAACTATAAGAAATAGAAACTCTTGAAGGAAAAGGTGGACAGACAATATTTTTAAAGCACTTTAGTATGGCGAAAAGATGCAGAAGGGCAAAAGTGTTGTGTTCTCATATCTTTACACTAACAGACAATCACAATAAAGTCTATAGAGACCCTTCAAAAATTACAAACATATTACCAGTCAGCCAAAGAAAAGACTTTTTGTTCTTACTCAATATCCATTCTGAGTAGTGATTATATCCTACATTCTCTACTTGGCACTGACACACACAGCCTGACTTTCAGCCATACTGCACTTTTCAGCAAAGTTAAGCAGTTTCACTGGAAGCAGTGGAAAGAACAGCACATTTAGAGACTTTCACACTTTTTGAGACACCTAAATATGACTTTAAGATGTAGAAATTGAAAAGCCTTTGTCCTTCTTGTTTTCTCACAACTAACTGAGAAAAAAGCTCACAAAAAATCCACTAAAATAAAGATAAATATAATTATTGTCATCTGGACATGCAAAATATAGTGTGGTCTTTTTTTAAGTAGTGTTTTAATGTTTTCATTTTTCAGTTGTCTAGCTTTTGGCGTTCAGTTTCGAAAATTTGATGATGGTCATTTTCTTGAAAAGTAATCCATCCAAGGCTTTGATACACTGATACATGAAGTCTCAATATTTGTAGTACCTCAACTCCTTGAAATACAACACTTCAAAATTACAGCATAGGCTACTTTAGCAAAACAGAGAAATCCAAATTGCTCCTAATAAAGAAAAAACCAACCTGTGAGTATTTTCAGTAATAATATGAGGTGTCTTGGAGTTAAGACTTTGAGATCTTTTTAATTTCTCCCAAATGTTTGGTAAAATGGAAATTTTAGAATAATAGGCAAACTACATTTTGTATTTGAAGCTGTTACGTGGACTTTAGGATGGTCTCTTTCATCCATTTGTAGACTCAAAATACAACTTATAACCCTATTTGAATTTTCTATGTAGACTTCTATACTTTGGAAGGCTGACTTAATTAAATTTCATAAATGATCACATATGCAAAGAGAGAACACAAACTTTAGGACATCAATTTGTACAATCAGCACAGTACAGAGTCTTATATGAAATTCTTCTCTTTTCTACGGAAAATGACAATTCATTTGTTTCAATACATAAAAGTTAAATTATTTTGAAGAGAGGTAAATCAACACTTACTCCTTCACTGAATTTCAAGAAATTTATTTTATTTTAAATGAGTTTATCCATTGCTGAGATTTATAAAGTTGTATTATCTTTGACCAGCATACAGCTGGGTATTAGTTTTGACTGTATGCAGTTTGCCCACTTGCATTCTTTAACCATTAACTTTGTCTAATTTTGGGAAAAACGCATCAGTATGGGATGCATGCTTAATTCGTTCCCACCTATATTGAAGGTCTGGATAAACAAACAAAAAGGAAAAGGCTCTTATTTATCTCTGTTCTTAGTTCTGTTAGATTAGTTCCATTTCATATAGATGAGTGTGACAAATAATATCATTCACATTGGTCTAGTAGTCACAGAATATAGATTTGACTAGATTTAGCACTATGTCTAACACATAGGCCCACTCCTGTATTTTAGAGAGATAATTCCCCAGAGAATCACTAGGCACATTAGTTAAAAATGTGTTATCAGGTGGCTGAGTAAACTGAGATTGGCAAATGAATTATGATTTTAATAGGATTAAAAGTGTAGAAGCTAAGATAATTTTTTTCTTGACTTTGTTTTAATAAACTTAATAGCAATGCATGTGCAATGTTGCAGTGCTGCCCTGGCACTAGAAAATGTAAACAATTGATTTGTTGGTAAAATATTACAGTATTTATAATAATGCTACCTTTTTTTTCCCTCTCTCTCTTTTTTTTTTTTTTAAGGGAAAATTATAAATAAGGGACACCATTCATATTTCCCAATACATGTTTTTAGAAGGTTCCATATAATAACCTTTAATAAAAAATTAAGAACAGTGAGGCCATCTTTTACTTTGAAAAAGGAGATTCTACATTACAATTTCTTCACAAATAGTGTCTTTGTTTCTATGTCCCTAATGCTTCTTTACTCTGATTTATTTTGGTTCTGGATTTACAGATGCTTTATGATTTAACTATGCAATCCCTTTTGTTATTTACATTTTTATCCTTAAGCTTTCAAAATTATAGGCATTATAAACAACTTTTCTAGAAACCCTTTTTCCAAGACCTGTGGATGGATGGTAAAGACCCATTTTCTTCCACCGTTATTCTTTAATAGGTTAAAACCTCAGTCAGGGAGAAAAAAAGTATGTGTTTTTAACTAATACTATGTCATCTCTTTAATCATGCTGATTCTGAATAATTCACCCACTGTGGAAGTTGCAGGGTGAGAATATATAGCTCTCTCTCTCTCACTGGGGGTAGTTTATTATTACTGAGTCTGACAGCAGAAAGCCCTGGCAGGTTAATTGCTGCAGCAAGACTAGCTGGGAGTTTGCTGTTGATATATAGCGACTAAAGGGAGTGAAGGAGATTGACTGTGCCTGTTACAGCACAAATATCTTCATGCGCCTCAGGTTCCCCACAAAGATATGAGAAATAAATGTTCGCTCTTCATTTTCTGTCTGCACAATACAAATAGCCTTGGGCTGAACATGGCAACCACAGCACACAGAATACATATAAAAAAGAGGAAATTTGCAAATTAACATTATTACAAACATTCCTGCCTGAAAGTGCTGAAAATCAATTTCAATATAGTTTGCATTTTAATGAGGTGCCTAAGAGATAAATCAGTTGTGTTTGAAGAACACTTGGCTGGCAATGATGTTTTCTGATCATATCGCATCTTAACTAATATTAGATTAAGTAAAACCACTGCTAATTGAAGGCATAGGAAATGTTACTACTAGTTAATGAAGTAAACTCTGGCTGGTCATATTAATCAAACTCAGACAGCCATTTCCCAGGAACAGCTTCTCCCTTCTTCCTTTCTGTAGCAGAGCAGTACTTGAAATTACTGTACTCAGCTGTTTGTTTTTTTTCTCTGAAAAGAACAAATATCTATTTTTCCATTAAACAGAGTCTGCTGCTAATGTTTTTGACTTCTATGTATCAAGAGACAAAACAATCAATAACCATCTTTTTCTTCAAACAAATTCCCCTTTACAAAAGAGAAAGTATAACTTCCACACTGCTTTCACTGGGTCTTTTTGCAGTAAGCTTTCCCTGGAGTCCAGAACACTGATCTGTTTCCACTTGTTTATAGTTCTCTTTAACTGTACTTCACTGCCGTGCAGATCAGCTCTGTTCTTTATTGTGGTAATGAAAACCACCAAGGAAATTCCTTTTCTGAAGGTATTTCAATGAGAAATATCAACTATCAAATGTCAGACCACTGCAAAACACAAAATATGGCCCAGCTTTTCTTCCATTCGTAGCACTGGTGCACCAGTGTGACTCTACTCATTTCCACAGATATTTTCATCTCTAATGTCAGTGCAAGGAAGAGAGTCAAATCCACCCTAAAGAGCAAGTACAATTACTTTTTTTCCACAGAAAAGCCCATGACACTGTACTGTGTTTTAGAAATCAACAGAACAAAATAGAAACTGATTTTCAGAGATCATTGAAGGGGATGTAGGGTCAGATACAAAATGTTAGCTGTTAAGCCTTTTGCAGTGGTCCCTGTGTTTTAAAAATATTTGCTTTTAAATACAGTGAAGTCATTGTTTATCAATCTCCTATGCTGTATTTGTTGCCATTTCACCACCATTTAATTAATAGGAAATATTTAGAGCAGAGGAAAAAAAGCATTGTGGATTTAGAAATTAGAAATGTGAGAGGAAGTCTGAGTTGCAAGGAGTCTATCTAGGCAAAAAATATTGCAGTTGTGTGACTACTGAGCAATTAGTTTAGGAAAAAGTTTAATACCTTTGCTCACCCTTGGTAAGATGTATACATCTATGCAGACCATCCCTTTCAAATAGACAATTAACTGCTGATTTTTGAGTGGAATTTAATGCAATTTTACTCTTTAATTCCCATCTCTATTCATTCTCATTTTTCTCTCTTGTCCTCAATGCCCTCTCCTTTAGGACTTCAAGATTTTTTTTGGGACTTTTCAGGACCTCTCTCATTTCTAACTTTTGTATTGTGATTTTGATGAGAAGGGGAGAGCAGTCAGTCATTTCACCTGAGCTGGACTGAGCTTACTTCTTTGTGTTTCACTATGGTGGTGTCAGGCTCCCAAAAGAAGAAGAAGGTAGCTCTGGTGACTGCTAAAGTTACATATGATGCAAAACAGGATCACAGGCTTTTAGTGCAATCCTCTTTCAGATAATTATGGCCATTTTCTGTTGATGCAAAGTGACAGTACGAAAGATATTTTTACTGTTCATGTCTGTAATTTTCATCTTTTGAGAATGGAAACAGATTAGGTGTTCCCTTCCTTATAATAATGAGATTACTTAAATCATTCTTTAAAATGTTTCCTTTAACTTGTACTGCTAGAACTCTTGCAACAATTTGTACACTATCAAAGTGCTTTCTTGTTACATTAGCATGCTTAATACACTTTTGATATTCACAAAAAGCACTACACCTGTGTCTGCACATTGTGAATAATCTAAACACCTAAGAACTGGAAGAAGGTATAACTATGGCTTTTGCAAATGGGGAGATCAATTGCTTTAAAACATCATAGCCAATTTCAATTTTAATAACACTGTCAATAATAAAACACCACAAAAAGAATGAAAACCTTCCACATTAAAACTTTATGTTCTAACACAACTTATATTTATACTCAAATTTTACATATTTCAGTCCATAATTATTTCTGGTTTATGGTCAACTAGTTTTCCTGCATGTAGGAACAGAATAATTTTGAGAAAATTGTGATAAATTGTGGCAGAAAGATTCAAAGACATACATGACAGCAGAATTTCTTCTTATCCCTGATGTAAAGCTCACAGACAAACCACCTTTATTCACACTCTAGTTGGACTTCATTTTTAGGGCACTCTGGAGGGCCTAGAAATGTTATTGATCATTATATAACAACTTTATGGGCTTTTTTTTCTATTGCCCTGGGCTCTTATAAGGGCATACACCTCTGTGTTCCTTCATGAGTAAGAGACCTACCTATTTTCTAAGTGTTGTAAGACTTTACTCAGATTTCCCAGTGTCCTGTGTTAAAAATGTGTTTATTTCCCCTATGTGTTTATTTCTCCTAATTTCTATAACAGAAATGATGATTGTACTTGACAATGCTGTGGGTATCAATATTTTAATTAACATATTAAATTAGATTAAGGGAATAATTAGAATATTCAAAGTGAAATCAAAGAAATTATATCCACATTTGTGATTTAAAAATATTTTTTAAACTTGTATTATATAAAATACCCTGCTAACTTAAAATTTTGATGATTCCATTAGGTCAGGATCCTTCAAAATAATGTAAATTTACAGCAGCTAAAAGCTCCTTGTGGACAGTGGGATGCGATATAGAACTTAACTCCCAGATCAGTAACACGTATAATATCATGTGTAAATTCTTGGGAAAAATACTAATAATCAAAGGTATTTAGCAAATCATCTACTGATTGTTTTCTTTTTTTAAAGCAGAGACTAAAAAGCAAACAGTAAAAGCACACTATTCTGCATTTCACAATCTGTACATATCTCCATGAGCACAGTTTATTTGTTTATAATGGGTAAAAGAAATGCAGATTTCACTGAATTAAATGGGATTAAGATTTAGTTCTGTGTACATAAAATAAAATGGGGCTGAGAGCATTCCATATCTAAAATTCTAGATATGTGGCTTCTTTAAAGTAGAAATCTCAATTACTTTTAGCATAATTTCATAGCAAAAGAATAAAGGAGAGGAGTAGGTGATGAGTTCCATATTAAGAACTAATATACTCCACTACATAATTTCTAGTACTAATTTCTAATGAACACAGACAAATTTCACCATGCAAAAAAGAAACCTGCTTTATTTCAAGAGTTTCCTAATGAAAGCAGAGATTGTATTTAACAACAAAAGGAAGATTAGAAAGCATAGTCTTACTATAGCATGTTAGGCTCATGGTAATAAGATTACAGAATTAAGCCCTTAGGAAATGACTCAGAAAATTAATTAAAATTGCTTATAAATCATGCTGGCTTGATGTCCTAATGGCAATATGCTGTGCAATGACACATCAGAGACATTATTTTGATGTCTCTGCTCCAGTCTCCCTCACTCCTTGAGGCAGTGGGAGCTAGCAGTATTGTGAAAACAGATTATTTAGCTCAGGCAATTGTAGGGACGAGAGAATCAAATCTTAGGTGACTTAGCAGTGATCCTTGCAATTGATTAAAGAGTGACATTGACTTCCTTCAAGCTGGAACATTTTGTAGCATGAGACCATTATGGGGATATTGTATAAAACGAGCAAAACCGAGCTTTCAGACTGGGGTTTGTAAGCAGTGGGAGGGTTTGTTTGCCTCTCAGAGAATTGTGATGTAAGAAAAGGCTAAAGAAGGCATCTCGCTCTCTTCTTCTTAGAAAAAAAAAAGCATATGTTTTCATAAGCATATGCTTTTATATGCATACTGAGGAGGAGGGATAAATTAGCTAATATAAATATTGTTTACACTTCTCACAGGAACTGTGTAGCCCTAAAAATAATTTATTTCATGGAAGACAGGGTGGATTGCTCTTACATAAAGAAATTTTCAAATGTTTTCACCCTAAAAGTAGGTATAGGCTATTTCTATTCCCCTGCATATCCAAAAACAGCTGCCAAAAACATGCAGATGATCTTCTAGGAGGCTGTTCAAAGCTCTGTGTAGAGAACCTGCCAGAATCCTGCCTGAAAGATGCTTCAGTAGGTCATACACCCATTTTAGGACAGCTCTATTCTTTCAGAGCGACAATTTCTTTTAAAAGTACTTGAATATCAGGAAGGGCACGTTAACAACTCCTGGTTGCCTATTTTAACCAATTTAGAACATTTACCTCTGAATTCAGAAGGAAACAACTTTGCTGCTTCCCTGGCAATCAGATTGATGGATGTGTAGATAATCACCTCAATCCCAACGAACTTGAAATGAGTTTTCCTGTGACATACAGAGAACTAAGCTCAGGAAGTAACTGACAAGATAATTAATATGCTCTACCTCTGTTCATTTAGGAATAATCAACATCTTTCCTGTTGTAACTGTACATATACAATCTTTGACCATAAGACACATGATTTTCTCTGTTTTTTCTCTTATATTCATGGGTAACTCAGAATGCTATTGTGTTCCATATCTATCTGTGCTATTTTCATAATTTTTAGTTATCTCTGTAAGAACCAGTGCATGGAAATGGGGTCGTGGAGTAGGTTGACCCCAGGGCCCGTTTTTAAGGTCGGGGACACTCAGGTAGAAGCTCTCGCTCTTGCTTTTTCGTTCTTGCAAGGAAAACTGACATAGTGCCAGGCAGAAGCCTCCATTTGTTTCTCTTGGGCTCCTGAGGAAGTGGTTTTAGGCAGACCTCCAAGTAGCAACAGCAGCAACCCAAGAAGCTGCCTTCCACAATCCACCTGTGTTTCAGAGTGAATGTCCCAGTCCACAGAGCTGAGCCAGGGCCAGTCGGGACAGACCAACATTCTTTGGTGCTCAGTGATAATGTTTTCATCCTTCCTGCGTTGGGGCAGCGACCTGAGACAGCAGCCCTGAGCAGCGGAGCCCAGCGGGCAGCGGGAGGGGCAGCGCTGGCCCGGCACACACGCGGCCGCAAGGGATTGGGGAGGCTGACTCTTCAGGGCTGCAGCTCCCAGGCAGTGCCAGCACCCTCCTTCCGCCACCAGAACTGTTTCAAAAGCTCCTGTGGAGGAAGGTTGAGCTGAATGGGGCTTGTCTGCCATGTTTTTGCCTTCGCTGCCCAGGCCATGAGCTCCTCTGCAGAGGGTGGCATCTTGGGGAGGGATTTCTCTGCCATTTTTTTCTCTTTGTCTGACAGGCTCTCTGAAGGTCTGAGAGATGTAGAAAATGTGTAACTAGTTATATCACTTTTATTTTTTGTCTGTTGCTCTTTCAATTTTTAGTAAACTGCTATTTTTTTTTCATTCTTATCTGCTCACATTCATCTTTCTTTGTAGAATAAAAAGGAAGTGGTTAAAACTTATGGGGGAGATAATTCATTTTGCAGTGTCTGTCCCTCAAATTGTTTTAAACCAAGACACCAGTCTTTAAAGGTCCTTCTTAAAATTCAGAGCCTTGAGCCTTCCCAGTGCAATCACAATTTCAGTGCATGACTAGAATTAATTCCATAATATCTTGCATTGATAACAGAACTATTTGCAATAGAGTCCTTAAAAATATTAGAAATGTTGGTCTGTATTCATCAGAGAATTTAGCATCAACCTGTATTCTTTTCACTGGGTTTTTTGGAATATGATAATGGAAAATGTGAAGACAGATCTGCACAGTGTTAGCTCTAATTGTGTGCTCAGAACACAAAGCCTTATTATGATTAAACATAAAGTCTCTAGAATTAAAAAAAAAAAGGTAAAATTCTTGTTATTACACAGCTTAGATTGCAGAAAGCATTTTGTGAAAAAACAGACAAATTGTGTGAGGCCTTCACATGATGACACAGAACCGTAATGTAACATAATTGTTTTAACTGTGGGGTGGTTTGACACATTGTAGGGCAGTAACTCTATAAAGGATGGACACAAACTTCTCAGGAAGGGAATGGTAGGAGGAAGGGTCTTTCTTCACATGAAAGCATCTTGTTCTTGAGGATCCTGGGCTAAGCCATAGGCTGACTAAGGCTATGAGCATTAGAATGATAGAGAAAAGAAAGGTTAGCTTTGAGGTGAGAGTTTGTTAAAACCACCCTAAGGAGGTCTCCTTTCATTATTCCCTGGTTTACAGGACACCTTGACCTCACCTGACATCTGCTGCAAGGGTAACTCACTGGGGCACAGGTAAAAGGGTATGAGAGTGTTAGAGAGTTCTGAGAAAAACTGCATGTTTGCTTTTAAAGCTGAGTGAATCAGGAAACAGCAGAAGCTCTACTGGGCCCGATGCTTATAAAGAAGGAAGAACCAGCTGGGGACGGTCAATGTGCTACAGTCAATGTAGCAGCCATGGTCCTCAGGAAAATATGAAGATGACTTGGGACACTGGCTTGGCTTAAGGTGGAACACATAACTGAGGTTATGTATCAAATAGGAGTTGTAAAAAAGGAGTTGTAAGTGAGAACAGGCTACAAGGGCAGACTGTGGAACTTTTTCCCATGTATGGAGAATTACTGTTAGGAAACACAAGGCTTGTTTTGAGTCTCAACATGAAAGCTTCTATCCCTGAACTAGCAGTGAAAGAGTACACAATGAAAATGTGGATCCAGTGCTGAAACTGAAGACTAATTTCATCCAGAGAAAATGGCTGCAGATAAGGTAGAGCTTATTTTTGCCCTAGTCTTTACCAGCAATGTTTCAGGTCTTTGTGCCTAAAGGCAAGGTTCATACAGGAGAAGAGCTGTCAACATTTAGTGAAAAGCAAGTCCAAAATATAGTCCATGGAACTAGGTTTCATAGAACCATAGAAGGTTTCAGATTGGAAGGGATCTTACAGATCCGTTAGCTCCAACCTCCCTGCCACGGGCAGGGATACCATCTGCCAAATCAGGTTGCTCAGGGCTCTATCTATCTTGGTATTGAATGCTTCCAGGGATGGGGCATCCAACTTTTCTCTGTCTAGTTCCAGTTCCATTATTTACTGAGTAAAGGACTTCTTCCTCACATTTAGTTTAAATCTCTTCTCTCTTAGTTTAAAACTATTTCCCCTTACCTTATCATTATCTGACCATGTAAAAAGTTCCTCTCCCACGTTTTTGCAAGACACTTTAAGCAATAAATTCTTGCTGAAGCCTTCCCTTCTCCAGACTGAAAAACTCCAACTCAGCCTGTCTTCATAGGAGAAGTTCCCCAGCTCTCAGACTGTTTTTATGGCACTTTTCTCAACCTCTCCATCAGGTCAGCATCTTCCTTGTGTCAAGGATCCCAGAGGTAGATGTAGCATTCCAAGTGGAGTCTTCTGAAAGCAGATTAAAGCGGACAAATCACCTTCCGAGCCCACTGTGCTGGTGACGTTGCTTTTGATGCAGCCCAGGATGTGTTTGGCTTTCTGGGCTGCAAATGCACTTTGCCTGCTCATGTCCAGCTTTTCTTCCACTAGAACCCCTGAGTCATTGTCCCCACGGCTGTTCTCAACAAGTTCATCTCCAAGTCTATGCTCCTGTATGGGATTGCTCTGGCTGAGGTGCATTTTGCTTTATTAAATTCCATGAGGTTCTTATGGGCCCACTTTTTGATTTTGTCTGCCTTCTTGAATGACATCCCATCCTTCTTTTGTGTCAGGCTTGTGTCGTTTGCAATCTTGCTTATGCAACGCTCGATCCCTGTCTATGCCATTGATGAAAATATTAAAGGGTGCCAGTTCCAAAATGCCCTGAGGATCACCACTTGTCACCAGCCTTCACCTGGAACATAGAGCCAGGCCACAACCCTGTGGCTGCGTCCAGGCAGCCAGTTCCTTACTCACCAAATTGTCCACCCTTCAAATGCATAGCTCTCCAATTTGGAGAAGAAGATATCATGTGGGACCATGTTGAAGGCCTTACAGAACTCTAGGTAGATGACATTGGTCAGTCTTCCCTGTTGACTGTTGCCATCACTCCACTATAGAAAGCTGTGAGATTGATCAGGCACAATTTGTCCTCAGTACAGCCATGCAATCTCAGATCCTGTACTTGTCCCGTGTGTGACTAGGGATTTGCATTTAAAGATGATGACAGGGTTGTCTAATGTTCTTTCAAAGCTTATCCCTTTCATCTTTTAAATGTCATGGAAATGGGGGAAATTTTCTGACACCTAGAGAAAGACAAATATTGTACTCATTTTTGAAACATACTAAAAGAATGATCCAAAGAAGTCCAGGTTTGTCAGTCTTGCTTCAGTCTCTGGGAAAATCTTGGGAGCCCATCTGGAGCCCATTTCTGGGTACATGGAGAAAAGCATGTTTGGGAAGTCAACCTGAAGGTACCAGATGTAAATCATGCCTGAACACCTCATTTTCTTCAGTAATGAAATTACTGTATTTGCATATGATAGGAAAAAAATCTACTTCATCTGTAGGAAGGCCTTCAGCACACTCACCACAACATCCTTAATTGCATATTGAAATGTTGGGGTCTATATGAAAGGCTAAGTAGATAACTGGGAAACTGACTTCAACATTGGGCTCAAAAAGTAGTAATTAATAACTTGATGTCTATGTGGAGTCTAGCTTCAAGTGGACTACTGCAGCATCCTGGGGTAAGCAGAGTGCACTGTCACCAACTTTTTGAATATTAGCCTTGGGAAAATGAACATTGTTGGAGGCAGGGTTGGCCTTCAGGGACGCCTAGGTTGGCTATATAAATGGGCCAGACAGAATCTGATGAAATTCAACAATGACACAGGTCTAGCCTTGGACAGGCAGAGCTCTGGTCAGTGACACATGCTGGAGATGGTTCAATCAGTGGGAAACTCTGTGGAGACGGACTCCAAACTGTGGGGAACATCAAGGAGAGTAGGGGCCAGCTATGCACCCAGGCAGTAAGTAACAAAGGGCCAGCAGTGCATTTTCTATGTGAAAAGTGGCACAAGATTGAGGCTGGTGATTATCTCCATCTTCTCAGCACTTCTTAGACTACACCTGAATGCAGCAACCAATTTGGGGCCACCTAATGCAGGAAAAACATCAAGAAACTGAAAAAAAGTTTGGCAGAAGGCAACCAGAATGGTCAGTGGGTGGAGTATTTAGTCTGCCAGCAGAACTTGTGGAACTAATGCTTGTTCTCATTGGAGGATGAACAGACCAAAAAGCAATCTTTCAGCTACTACACAGAGAAGAACAAGGCGATGGGGTAAGAAAAAGAGGGTACAGCTATAGATAAGAAGATTTTTTTTTCCTGTGGGACTAATTAAGCAACAGGACTGTGTGCCCAAACAGAGAAATTTCTGTCCTTTGTTTTCCGAACCCAACTGGACAAAGCACTGGGAAATCCTTTCTGGATTCAAACACAGTCCCTGCTTTTAGTGGGTAGCTGGACTATAGGTCTCTTGAGGTCCTTTCCAGCTTAAATGATTCTGAGAATATAACACTTGTAAAAGAGCATAAAAATTGTACTTTGCTAGGAATTATAAACAAAAGATTTAGCTTTCTGCAAATTGTTGATACATCTCCAAGTAAGTTTAGAAGTATTTTTAACTACTGAGGGGAAGGGGTAGGGGGATAGAAGACCAGTACAGCTATTTTAATGTGAATCAAAATAACCAAACTTGTGTGGCACTATCACAAAAAATGGCATTCTGATGAATGTGTTATCATATCACATAATCCAGTGCTAACATACAGTAACTCAGTGACCTGATAAAGTGCCATTTTAGGACAGCAATTCTTTATTTGACAGACTACCATTCCCATCTTTTTTGGAAATAAAAATACAAGGAACAAAACTTTTCCTGAGACTTCGAGACCTTACATTCTTCAGTCACAGCCAATAGTGCTTTATAAAAAAATGAAAACAAGAAAAAGCTTTAATTGTGAAAGATTTGGTTTTATACTATTGAATTTTGAAAGTTTAATAGTGGTATTGACAGTCACTAGTTTCCTTAGTAATTCTGTAATTCAGTGTTCAGTTCTAATTTTCAAATATAATTTTAAAATAACCATTGAATACAATGAATTTAACAACTGTTGACCAAAATGCCAGTATCATTCTAAATCAGATTAAAAGGCTTTTGCAAAATTAGGGAATAATCTCCAAATCTTACCCACACACTAGAAAAATTGAGTGCTAGCCACTAAACATAAATAGTTTGCACCTTCAGTAACCTTTGCATTGTGAGAATTCAAATTTAAGCACAATGCTAGAGTAAAAATTCAGATTGGTGACTTCATCATAATTAATTTTGAACAAAAGGCAAAACTGTGTGTGAACTTGTTTGGTGTATTTCAGGATGTAAGACTGTGATATTAAAAGAGTTTCAGGTCAGTGCTAATATATGCAGGAAGTTCACTCTTATTTTCCAGGGCTTTAAGGGTACGGAATATGCATTGGTTTAATACAATACAGTTGAATGATAGTGTGACTTAGGATCTCAGAAGCATTGCAAAAATTAGCTGATTTTGTTTGTAGATATTAAAAGCATTGTCAGAAACAGAAATAATTAAAGTGTAAGATTAGATGAATAGTGGAAAAAACCTGATATTAAATAGGAACTGTGTGAAGAAAATGAGTATTTTTATTTTTTCATTTAGACTTTATGCTTCAAAGTAATCAATTGAAATCAATTCAAAAAATGAGAGATAAGTTCTTTGACATTCTTGTACTTGAGTCTAGGATTGCTCCTTTCAGTGAGTCTTCATTCAGATAAGGAATTTGAAATATACAGCTTCCTTTCAGAAGACATCTAAAAGCACAACCTCACCATCCTCTTCTGAGACATATCTTTCCAGTATCTTGTGATTATGCTGGTTCCCCCTATATAAACTAAATATTTCTTGAAACATGTATCAGCTTAGACTAGTAGTCTTTTTCTACAGGATCCTTCAAGTGTGGGTTCACTCATCTTTTTTCTAGTATGTAAATGTTTCTGACCACACAGTGTGTCCACAAGCCACAATCATTTGAAAAGGATCTAAGGAAACATTGTAAGAATAAATAATTGTTTATTTTGCCCCATTGCCTAAATCCGAGCATGGCCCTGCCTGCTGTATAGGTGATCTGCATGCATCTGTCTGCTCCAACATATTAGACTGTGTTTAGGGCCCACATTAATCCTAATGGCAATAGTGATGGCAAAGAAATTGAAGTCACACCAGTGAAGCAAGCTTGAGCAAATCCTTCTGTCATGCTGAAGATAGAAAACTGAGAATATTGAAAAGAGACATCAAGAGCTGAATATTGATGTGTCATTGCCAAAAAGGGGATATTTTGTGTTTCTTCCTTACAAAAAAGTTATCACTTCTTAGGAAAAGGGAAAGAACTTGTTTTGGGAATATCTTTGGCATCCCACCCATTTCAAATGACAGAGTGCAAAATCTACCTGAAGGTTCGGCTTCTCTTCCCAAACATCCCTTGCAGCTCTTGCTCTGTGGAAGACAGAAGGGTTCCCCTTCCAAATACCATGACTTGCAGGATTAAAACCAGGGTGATATTGCTATTTCCATCCACTGAAGAGTGTTAAGCTTCTCCACTGATTTTATTTTTCATTAACAAGTAATGCCTTTGTTTTTTGTGTGAAATGAATAGCCATAACAAAATAATTTTTATTGGGAAGCTCTCAATGACTGTAATGTAAAATGGCCTGGAAACATTACAAAAAATTTGAACCTAAGTATCCTTAAACTAGGGGAAATACCAAAAACATTGCTTCCTTCCTATTAATTTTGTGAATCACCATAGAGGAAGAACAAACCTGTTGTGTGCCTCTAAGATCCTTTTTGGACATGGATCAAAAATAACTTAAAATTTAAAAACTTCAAAAAATTTCAAAGACATTGAAATTTAAGAGAGAGTGAATTAACCATATCTAAGAGTTCCAACCTTTTGGTACTTAAAAGAGGCTTACAGGAAAGTTGGGAACCAACATTTTATCAGGGCCTATGGAAATAGGACTCCACTAAAAAAGGGCTGGTTTAGATTAGATGATAGGAGGAAGTTTATTACAATTATAATCATAAAACAGTGTCACAAGTTGCCAAGAGAGATGAAGGATATCTCATCCCTGTAAACATTCAAGGTCAGGTTAGACAGGGCTCTAAGCAACCTGACCTAGTTGAAAATGTCCCTGCTTCTCTGACTAGATGACCTTTAAAGGTCATTTCCAATCCAAAGTTGGAATTTTATGATTCTATGATAAAAGACACTTTGTAAGAAAGAAAGACTTCGGACTTTTTAAAAGAATATGAACTGAAGACTGATGATGATTTGTGTAGAAATATTCCTGCTTCATTTTCAAGTCTCACTAATTAACCTCACAATCTTTAGAAGTGGTTGCTACCACAGTTCCAAAGACAGAAAAGAGTAGGAATAGATAAAGTCTACAAGTGTACATTTAAATTCACACTGAGATAGAAGAACACACAGGAATGATGTAGTAATGAAAATTTACATAATGGATACAATTCTCAAAGCCTTTTGTGTATTAAAATATCACAGAATAGTAATCGTGATAACTTTTGAAATTTGATGCTGTATAACTTCAATATAAACAGGGTAGCTAGCAACTATCCCAGTTTATTTCCAGTTATACCAGTGAAGATATTTCATACTCTTCATTTCTCACCAAGAAATGCTATTGAAAGAGAAATGGTTTGTAAGGAAAACTTTAATTACAGTAATTTCATTTTTAATGAAAGAGGAAAAAAGGAGGATCACAATTCATTTATACAAAAAATTCTTAACTTTATTTTGTGTATAATTGTTGATCTGTTCAACTGAAATAATTATACACTTCCCACAGTCATTGGATTAGAATAATGTATTAAGTAAGTACAATCACTGGTATCCCAGCTATCATGCCCTGACTTTAAGAAATAATCATTTTATCCACATGACCATGTTGTTCACCAAGACTGTTATTTTACTAATCCTCATGATCCAAACAATTCTCTGTTCCTGTTCCAGCACACAGCGGGAGGGAGAATGGATTTGTTAAGCTGGGTGGGTTTAGCCTTCTTTTATGTGTTCATTATTGTGTTCATTTACTTATTGTACACATATGGCAATAGAAGCTGCAAAAGCAGTAACTATTATTTTGCAAAGAAAGTAACACATAGAAACCAATACAAGATTTCAAACAGTTGATTTGGAAGTTTTGTGATTAAAAATAAATTTCTTTTTCTATGTCTGAATATTTACACCATGGATTTCTGTAACTCTTTCACCAGATATTCAAAAATTTGGACCCATAAAAGGAAAAAAAATGGGGAGAATCAACACAAAGTTTTTCAGACAGAAGCAACAGCAATAACATCAAATCTTCTGTAGCTTCCTAATGATGCAATTACTTTCCCAAACTACATAAGTGGGAAATATACTTTCCCCATCAGAACTGTACAAATTATATTTTTTATTACTTTTGGAATTGTTACATTTCAAAGCTGTTTCAGAGCATATGTTACCTTGATTCTAATGGAGTAGGGACAAAAAAAAAGAATGAAGTCCTCAGTCAAAGATGAAGTGTAGGAAAAAAAATATACCTATCATTTAGCTTACATGCTTCTTTAGGAAGCTTATTCTTGCTTTCAGTCTCTAAATATCATGAATAATTAAGAAAATAACTGCTATGATAAGCCTAAGTAGGAAAATGCATATTGCATAAGAATAAACAAAGCATTTTAAAATTTTATCGTTGACATGTGTATTCAGTTCTTCAGTGAAAACACTGCAGTTCAGGGTAGTAGGAAAAATATTTCTCCAAAGGCCTTTTTTCCTCTTTATTTAGACATTTGACATACAGTGCTTGGTTCACTGAAACAGCCTCTTTTACACATTAAGCCTTTTGAAAGGCTTCCATTTTTTTTTCCTCCTGGAGGCTATTTATTTCATGACAGCATTGTCTACATTCGTCACAAAAATGCAGGCATTTGTCCTTGTGCTAAATGCTGTCATCCTTTGATAAGAAGAAAACTAAATGGGGAAGGAATTGAAGGTCAACATGTTCATTTTTCTCTCAAATGAACATAGTAGATAAATACTTTTCAGTGACTTCCTCCTTGTTACAATATAAAGTTTATAGATGAATTGGGATGAACATCTACATTGCCATTACTCTGAAAAGAGCAGCAAACCTTGGTTGCAAAAGCACTTCTCCAAACACAGGGCAGGAAGTAATTGTTATGTATTATTGTGCTCACTTTATCTTCTTCTGTTCTTGTTCAGCTTAGCTCAAAATTTCTGTTCATTACACAATATGAAAGCAGAAGTCACTTATATTTCAAAGCTACAAATCAGCCCAAATAGAGCACTTTTGAAATTCTGATATGCTCTCCTATGTCATGTTTTGGTAGAATCTTCAAGATGAGCTGGCGACTTTGATGTTGGATGAAGTTAAAAAGCCACAAAATAGTTCACTGTAACTATGTTTTGGTCTTGAAATTATGACAAGAAAATACAGAAGCAATGGAGTAATAAAGAGTCCCTAGGAAAAGAATGCAATGAAGAGTCCAAAGGAACAGAATACATATTTCACTGTTAACTAATTGTTCAAATAGACTCAAAAAGAAACTGTAATAGAGTGTAAGGTTAAATAATAACTTGGTGATACTTAATAGAATGAAAATATAATATCAAGGTACCTTAGATAATTATAAACACTCCGCAGGGAAATTCGTATATCTAAATCATAGTATAACAAAAAGGACCAAGACCACCACATGTACAGTGAGAATTTTGTTTTATAAGGGTAAGTGAACAATACCTTTTTCTCTGTAGTTATTTCTTTGTTATCTTTTTAATATAAAAGACTGTGCTTGTTTCCTAAAAGATGTCCTGACTTAGATGCCTGATTCTGCAGAATTTTAATTAAATTAAATATATTGATTCAGTGTGTTGATTGGCTCCTGCACACGAGGTGAAAGAACCTGGGACAACAACTTGACTCCTTCACTATTCTCACCCCAGAAAATTCATATAAAATTGCCCTTGAGTTTTGCTGCTGGATTAAGAAACATGAAGAAATTGTTAACCTTGTTAGCATCTTGGTTTCCCATCTTAGTTGTTTTAAAAATCTGGAACTTAGAATTCTGGAATCCCAAACAAGTATGGTAAGATCACAAAGATAAAAGTAGCATTTTTGAATCACAGCATGCCTTGGCTAGAGAAGGATATGATAACTATCTCTATTTCATATTTTAAGGTACCCAAATTTCCTGGAAGTGAGAATAATGACAACTCCCTTTATTTCTCCCATTCGCTTCAACCACCAGTCAAATCTAGCAAACCAAGCTATTTTAATTATTAGAAGCATAATATAAATTCCCAGATAATTTCTGTCAGACTTACCTAAATGGTTGGAGCATTTGTAGATTTAATTAGTCTACTGGGGGACTAATGACTGTTAACAGACAAAAATAAATATAAGTTCGTACACAACTTTGGAACCAGATTCATGCTCAGTATTCTTAATCAGATCATTATTATTTGTACAACAGCTTTAAAAGGCTTCAATCTTAAATTCATCTGGCTGTAACTTTAGGCAATAGGCTCCCTAGGAGATAAGAATACTTTTAACTTGTTTACTTGTTCCTGATTAGGATATTGAAAAAAAGTTTACATTAGATCCAAGCATAAAAACTTATGTAGATGCACCTAAAGCCCACCAATCTGGCACAATGTAGGGCTTAAATTAGATTTTGGGAAAACAATCATCTACATACCTAGCAGTAACCATACTACGCAAAAAAATCTTTGTAGAGTAGTTTATGTTCAGCACTGTTTTAACCAACAAAACCAAACTGACATTTAGCTTTAGGCACAGAGATGATAACATTTTCCAAAGTCATCATTGTCCGAAAGCCAGCAAAGGACCAGATAACACAGGAGTCTTTTGCTCAGAAAGATTCTTCTAACATACCACAGTGAGAGCTGGAAACTCGCCTCACAGCTGTTCATTGAAAACAATTGTTATTGAACCACTTTCGGCAGTAGTTGCACGTATCTTCCTCTATGAAAATAGGGGCAACAACAAGTGATAGAGGAGATCAGAAGATATGAGTTGCTCATAGCTTATGATTCACAGTTTTATAACTTTGCAACACCTCTGAAAGATGACAATACAATTCTATCTTCTTCAGCTGAAGAAAATAACTAGAGAACATAGCAAGAAAGAGATTACTATTTATAGATATAATTGGACAAATTCAAATTTTTTTTTCAGAGTATTGAGTTCTTGTACAGAAATTACATAATGGGCAAAGCTTCCAGTAAATTTCATTGAAGAGAGAAGCAAAATCACTTCAGATAATCAGACTTCAGTGTCTTGTGTTATATTACAAAAATGATGACTACTTAATGGGTGGCTTCATGTGGACAGTTTATCTGACTCATCTTGTTTAGAATATTTTTATTAACATTTTATTAAACAGAATTTCTTTTGCTTTTATTATGAAGAATATCTACCTCATTCACCTCACGCTTCTGTTTTCTTCAGTTAATGAGTAAGAAATGTTATACCAGAAGAAGATGGGGAATGGATGTTGTGGTCAGTTCATCATATGTTGTGTTTGCTTCTCCTTCCTACTGAGGGGGAGGACTCCTCACTTTCTTCCTGTATTTCAATGTGTGGTCCTTCTCACACTGGGGACAGTCCTCCACAAAATTCTGCAAAATGAGTCTTTCCCATGGGCTAGTTCTACATTAACTGCTCTAGTATGGATCCCTTTCAGGGGGTTCAGTCCTTCAGGAACAGACTAATTCAGCATGGCTTTCCTGTGGGTCCAATATGCCATGCCAACAAAAGTGCTCTACATAATGGGCTCCTCTCTCTATATTGCCAAAATCTGCTGCAGTGCAGACTTCCTTGGGTCATAGCTTCCTTTGGAAAGAAGCTCCAGAACTGGATCCTCCATGGATCACTGTGGTCTTCAGCATGGCCCTCAGGAGAAACTCTATTTTAGTGTCTGTATTATGTCCTCCATCTTCCTTGGTGTCTGCAGGGCTGTTTCTCTCATGCATTCTTACTCTTATCTCTCTGTCTCTCTATGTATTGCTCCAAAGCAGCTTTTTTTCTTCTTCTTCTTTTTTTTTTTTCTTCCCCATTCTTAGATATGTATAAGAAGCACTTCTTGTAGCTGATAAGTTCCGCGTTGGACAGTGACATGACAATCTTGGAGATGGCTGGCACCAGCAGTGCCTCACAGAAGCCACGCAGTTACTATGCTGGAAATAGGGAAAGCAATCCATGTAGCCATGGATAGCTCATCTCCAATACCAAAATTCTGCCACACAAACAATTTAAGACGAACAGATATGCACTTTGGTGAACGTAAAATGAGCACCATCCACCTTTCCAGGAAGCCTATTCCCTTGTTTCACCATTATCTTTGTGGTGAAACAGCAGAATTATTTGCCAATGTTAGACCTGAACTACTGCTTATACAGCTTTGAGCCATTCTCAAACATTCATTTATCACTGAATACTGGGAAGAAGAGATCAGCACCTCCCTCTCCTCTTCCACTCCCAAAGAAGCTGTAAAGCACCATCAGTTTACTCTTCAGCCTACTTCTCTTCAAATCTGTCAAACCCAAGGTCTTCAGCTGCTTGTCACAGGACATACCTTCCAGCCCTTCACCACATTTGTTGCCTCTCCTCTGACAATTTTAAAATTAAACTGTGGGGCCCAGCACTGCACACAGGACTCAAGGTGAGGCCGCAGCACGGCTGAATCCAGCAGGATGATCCCAAGCACAGCTGGTGCTGCTGTGTCTGATGCAGCCCGGGGTGGGGTTTGCCCTCCTGGCTGCCCGGGCACACGCTGCTGACTCACCCTGAGCTGCTGCTGACAGCACCCACAGATCCCTTTCTGCAGGGCTGCTCTACACACACTCTTCTCCCAGTTTTCCCTGAGGGAGCCAACAGCACCTCTCAAACTTGCTAATGTAAGTTTTGCATTTAGATAATTGAAAAAATATTGAACAGAACTGGCCCTAGAGTTCAGCCCTAAGGAATTCTGCTGGTGACTGGCCACCAGCCAGATGCAACTCCTTTTGTGACAATTGCTTGAGCCCTGCTACCAGTTCACATAGAGAGCTGTGTGCCTGCTCATTGAACAGCAGCACAACCCGTCCAGAAGGATACAGTGAAGTAGAGTACCAAAAGCCTGACTGAAATCCAGAAAAGTTACATCTACCACTTTCCCTCCATCCACCTAGAAGGTGATCTTGTGTCCTGATTGTGGAGAGTGGGTGGAGTTTAATGCCGCGTGGGTGTGATCAAGTTGTTATTCAAAAACATCGACATCATCCTTAGTGGTGTGGTTTTTGGGGGTAGGGAAATCTGAGGTGCCCTTACCAGGGCATCAACACCAGTGAACTTGGTCCCTCTGCCTCCCTACCAGTTCTCCCTTCTGTTTTACCTCCAGAGCATGGTTATGGACTCTGGTGCTGAAAGGGACAGCAGTAAAAACAAATATCAACTGTAGTGCTGAATCTCCAGAGCTGGCAGGGAGGCTGCTCCAGGAAAGCACCAGGGGGGTGACCCCACAATGCAGCAGAATGTTAAAAGCAGTGCTGGAGGCATCCACACAGAACTGAGCAAAGCAGACTCCTACTCAGATGATTTAGTTTCTAGGGGATTTATTTTGTCACTTTTTTTTTTTTTTTCTTTGATTTGAGGTTGAGAGGCAGGAAAAATTAGCCACAGGAGCTTCTTCACCATCTTGCCCTTGTTCCTGATGACCATGTGGGCTTGTCTTTGTCTGGGGAAGAAGCTGTGAGGACGCGATCTGTGAGGAGCATCCACAATCTTCGTTTGTTGCCAGTGGTGAACACTTTTTGTGGGTAAAACACCTTCTCTTTTTATATACTTCTGCTATTAATATTGCCTGCACTGTTGTTATTGTGCATGCTTTGTACTATTTATAAATTGTTATCTCAACCCACCACCTCTGCTTTTTTGTCTCTCCCTTACCAGGAGGGGAAGGGGAAGTGGAATTGCTTATTTTAAGTTTAATTTCCTGCTGGTGTTAAAGTCAGCACACCTTAGTGTGGAAGGATATCATATTCATTTGGCAAGACTTCTCTTTTGTGAACCCATGTTGATGGTGCCCAACAATTTCATTGTCCTTGACACATCTTTCAACAGGTTCCCAGTAGATCTCCATTATTTTTCCAGGTAGGAGTCAGACTAATCTGCTTTTTTGGTTTATCCATGATGCCATTCTTGTAAATGTAAAGACATTTGCTAGCTTTCAACCAGTGGAGAGCTCTTTAGGCTCCCAAGACCTCTTGTAGATGCTTGAGCTGGTATAGATGAACAAACCTAAGGATGTTTTGTCTCAAGCATTCTGAGGATTGCTACAGGAGGAGACAGTCTCATGGAGGTGGAGCAGCACTGTTGTGTCAGGTTCACGCTCTGCCTTGAGACTTGTCTTCAGCCCCCCACCCCAGCTCCCCACTCCCTGGAGATGGGCTGGCTGTGCATGCCTGAACAAATCAGCACAGAAAATCATAGATTATATAAGAGGTGTGTACCAGGAGTCTACCTCTTAACTATAAGAGGGAGTGGATTGGGCCTCCTTCCTTTTCTCCCTTCCCCACTTCTGCCCTCTCCCCCCGCCCCCCACCTCACCCAGTTCCTTTGGCTTTTACTTTTCTTTGTCTTGCAAACCCAGCTCTGGATCATCCAAGCAGAAGGACCAAAGCAGGCTCTGAGGACTGGTGATATTCTTTGTTTTATTCCTTTGCTTTGCCTGAGCAAAGTATGGCTGTCACATTCTACTCCATACTCTGTACTAAACTCAGTTATGAGAGTGGGGACCTCGTGGAAGTGTGTTGTGGTTCATTGTCCAGCACCTTTGAAAAGTGGTGTTGCACCTTGTAGCCAGCAGCTTTTGAAATTTTGCTGTGGGACTTGATACCTTATGGAAGTGTACAGTACTAAATTAATGTCTTGTTAGCTAATACCATTTGTGGAAATATACTGTGAAAATGTCAGGGCTTGTTAGCAAACACATTTTCAGTCTAAACAATGTGGTTATTGCCAGAGTTATGGTGACTGTACAATAAAAGCCTGAGAGTTCCCTGACACGTGGTCTGGTGTCTTTGATTTGCCTGATGAGAATTTATAGTGAACAACATGCCCCATATCCATGGGTCATGACAGAAGGGGTCCTGCTGTAGCACTCACTGACCCCTTCAATACTCTGGAGTGAACTCTGTCAGGCCCCATGAACTTATGAACATTCTGGTACAGCTGGCCCCTTAGGATTTTAGGGCCCACAAATAGAACATCTCTCCTGCAGTTATGGCCCTCCTCATGACAGTATTTAGTATTAGACATTGAGGGAAAGAAAAAAAGGCATAAAAATAGTAACAATTTTGTGAGTAATCCTTGCTTTCTAAGGAGATTGGGGGTGGAGGTGGTATTGAGCTTAACCAATGTACAAAAAATGACCTTTAATTCTTGAGAATCAATACCATAAAAATGCTCTATGCCACCCCCTTATAAATCTTCAACTGTGTGGCTGTTGGCTTTAATCAACAAAAATGTTACAAATAGGTACAGATGTTGTCATCAGCTGCAACAGTTTCCTATGGTCTGTACTGGATAAGGGATGTTAAAATACGCATATTGACTTCAGAGGTATTGTTCTAGGTTTGCCTGGGGTACAGTTAATTTTCTTCACAGTAGCTAATATGGGGCTGTGTTTTGGATTTGTGCTTAACCCAGGATTGATAAAATAGAGATGGTTTTGCTGTTGCTGAGCGGCGCTTGCACAGTGTCAAAGCCTTTTCTGATTTTTGTGCTGCCCTGCCACTGAGTTGTCTGTGGGTGTGTGGGTAGGTGGGAGGGGCACAGCCGGGGCAGCTGATCCCAACTGACTGAAGGGGTATTCTGTATTCCCTGCGTTAGGCTCAACTTGGAGAGCTTGGGAAGAAGGGAGATAGAATGTGTGGAGTGATGGCATTTTTGTTCCCAAGTCATAATTAGACCTGATGGAATCCTTCTTTCCTGGGGATGGTTAAACACCTGCCTGCCTGTGGGAAGCAGTGAAATAATTTCTTGTTTCGCTTTGCTTGTGTGTGTGTCTTTTGCCTCTCTGTTAAGCTGTTCTTATCTCAACCCATGAGTTTTCTCACTTTCGCTCTTCAAATTCTCTTCTCTATCCTGCTGGTGGAGATATGAGTGGGTGGATGCATGGGGCTTAGTTGTGAACTGAGGTCAAACCACAATAAATTTAGGTATCTCTTCATCTTTTTATGTGCTTAAAATCTGAGAATTTGCAAACCCATGGAGCATACATCATGCATAACATCACCTGTGTCAGGTTTTGCTGGCACTGAGTTTCTGTGGAAAATTATGATTTGCTTTTCCAAAAGGGAATTGCATTTTTTCACCTGTGGTTTGCTCAGTTTTGTTAGCACGTAGAGTGCAAACCAACAGTTCATGTAATCAGCTTGAAATTCCTTTTTCTGAAACTGAGCAAATGGTCAGAAGTAATGCAATTAGAATAGAAAAATTATTTAACTGAGCCAAGGTCTTGGCATAAATGATTACAATTTTTAAAAACAGGATACATAAAGGTTTTTTTGTGGTTGAGACATTAGTAAATTCAAAGGAGCTGAAAAATAGAATCTCTAAGTTGCTAGAAATATTATCTCTGATTTTGCTATATATGGCAGAGATGCCAGTAGAATATATGTGGCGTATGTGTGCATTAATATATCTTTGAATATGTATTTTCTTATTTCAGTATGTAAAACAAGAAAAGCAGATGAAATGTCATATTCTGGATAATAAATATTGACAGTTTCAGTCATGAGAATAAATTTTTCAGAGCTAAATGGATTTACAGTTTCTATCTAAGACTTTGACCTCTTAATTTTTAAATGTTGCACATGCACACCATCCTCAGGAAGCTAGCTCTATATTAGAAAAAAAACAGGCAGTGAAAACTGTAGAAGGTAGAAATGTAGTGGGTTATCTATTTGCCACACTTGCCTGCAAGCACAGTACTATTTAGCAGTGAGCACATTTGCTGCAGTTATTCATAGGCTCTAGCAGTGATTTCATTAACTAAAACATTAGAACTAAATTACGTCTGTCCCATATGGTGTAGCGAGGGCAGGGAGAGCTTATGTGAGAGGACTACATTTGTAACAGCGTACCTTTGCTAAGGGCAACTTTAATTTGGCTTTCAGAATTCAGATACACCAGGTCTGGAAGCTTATAAATACCAGGGTTTTCATGTCCACGCTCATCTCTCACTCAATATTCAGGTTTACACAGCTGCATTTCAGTGGTCTCTCTTTAAACCAGCAGCTAATCATCTGTCTTCTTTCTCTGTCTTCTGCACTACTATGACACTGATAAATAAAATACCCTTTTCTCCAAATTGTGGCTTATTATGGGGGTTGAAGCAGATGCAGCTATTTCTTCATGGAATTTTATTATTTATTTTTAAAATTACTTATTAAACTCTCTACAACCTCAAAAACTATTTTAGGAATCAGAAAGGAACAGAATTAATGAAGGTCAAACATTATTTTGCTAGATTTCCCAAAAACTAGGCATTTCAAGGTAATTTTCTACAGCTGCTTATGGAAACTTGAAAACACTTAACACAGTTTTAAATGTTGTTCAGTGATTTACTTCCAAGCTTATATTTCAAAGCAAAATTTTATTTTCTCTCTGTTTTTGCTTTTTATCCAGTGGAACTGCTTGCAAGGTTAGGTGTAGCTCCTTTGTCTACTGAAGAAGGATCTTGTGTAAAGGAATTTATGATAATAAAATAATAATAAATGGTCTAATTTAATTTTGTTTTGTTGATAACTTCTCTTTCTTTACATGAAAATGAAGATTTGAAGAAACAAATGACAAAGGATTTTGGGCTTATAAGAAGTATTTTAAAAGGGAATGAAAAAAATGTTTCGTAAGTGAACAATTTAAAAGATGCATAGAAGTGTCAAATTATGTCATGATGGACATCCTTTATGAGTTTTTTTTGTATCAGTCCAGTTGGAAAATTTCTTAAATTTCTTTTGAAAACAAAGGCTGCCTGCTTTTCCCTGTGGGCCTGTAGAGTTCATATCTTTAGTTCATATTACATGTATAAAGTCTGGTCACTACACTATTTCATCTGTCATTTCTGCTGCTGGAAAACCGATGTTGCCACTACAACTTGAATTTAATTTTGGACGTGTTAGGAATTTTTAGTTAGAAGGCTGGAGAAACCTTATAAGTTTTGAGAATTATTTTAAGAAGATCATACAAAGCCCAGACTTACCTGTTTTTAGAAGGAAGTCTTGACATCACACAATCAAAATGGGAAATCATTTCTCACCTTGTAAAAGTCAAAGGCATCCTCTGCATTTTTATTATTCTGTTGCAATCCAAATATTATTTTTCCATTCTCTAACTCTTTCTCATCACTCTGTGATCAAACCATTGCCTGGAAAGAAAAGGTTAGATTTATCAATCAAAGTTTGCTAGCAGGGCTCAAAATAATTGAACCCTCAGGAGAAGCAAGCCTTGTGTATTTTATTTTGTTGTTGTTTCAATATCTCCATAAAAAGCCATTTCAATATGTTTGGTTCTGTGGCAGGAGATTTTTATGAAGTGTTTATCCTTTTCACAGTTGCAAAAAGCCAGGCTGATATATCTATTGCTATATCTATATCAATATCAATATCAATATCTCATCTCCATCAATGTCTGCCTATACATCTATCTATCTATGTATAGATATGTTTTTGCTGGTTTTGTGCCAACAAAACTTTTTCACAGAATCTCAAATTTCTTAGTATGCAAATAACATTTTTCAGGTTTCGTCAAAATAATCTTTGGCTGTGTGTTTTAATAGGATTCTGTCCAGAATCTAATTCTGATATCTAAGAAAGGAAAGAAGGTACCTTTGACAACAATGTGGCCATCTGTGATTTCCAGTCGTGCAGTGTGGTGTTACAGCATGTCCAGGGAATTTCCAATATTGCTGTGGTAATGCCTGTGATTTACTAAACATGCTACATGACCACATCTTTAGACATAGATGTTTTAAATTTAACTTACTCTAAAAATATGTTGGGGAATAAAAAAAAAAAAAAAAAAGGTCACAAGAAGGTTTATAATTAAACCCTTCACAGCTGTGTGAATGCAGATACTGCTAACTGTATTGCACATTTGCACATTGCACATTTCACTGAGATTTTTAAGTCGTGGTGGACATCTTTAGTGAGTTTTTTTTTTCATACAGAAGAAAGCACAGCTACCTGTAACAAATACAGTCTTATGCACAAAAATCTCAAAATCTGAAACTTGTTAATAAATTAACAATCTAAGATTACACTATCAAACATTACCAAATTGTATAGATTTGTTGTGGAACACACAACTCCTAGCCAAGGGGTTTGAGTTCATCAGCTTCTCTTTTTAAAAAAGCTGCCAGGAAACAATGTTAAACTTGGCTTTGAGCCCCTTTAAGAAATCATCTTTTTTGGTTCACAAAATTCCCAATGTGAAATTGAACTTGAAGATTAATAGTGTACCACTCAAATTACCCCTTAAATTTTTCAGAACTTGGAATTTCTCAGTCTCAGCTCTCCCTGTGGACACAGCTCTTACCCAGCATGTGAGTCACTTCCTCCTAAAAGTAATAATCTTGTGGTTTAAATGTTTTAATTAGAATTGTATCTGGTATTGACTTTTACATACAAGGACCATTTGTTTGCTTCTTGTATGTTTTCCAGTTGGAATAGTTTCTCATGAAGCCATATGTCAGCTTTTTTCCTACTCAGTGTCACACTCTTTTTGGTTGTCACAGGGAATCTGGAATACGATAAGTCATTTAGCTCCAGTCAGAGGCATCTGCAGCATAACACCAAGTTTGGCTCTGCAACAAGTCAGTGACATCCATACTGAACTTCGGAAGAAGCAAACACATCTGATATACTCTTCTGTCCAGGTATACTTTTTCCAGTAAGTTTTAAATCTTTACTTCAATTCTCAACGTACATCGGAAAATTTTTAGGATATATGCTAATACAAATAATGGCGCATTACAGGATAAAGAGCATTATCAGACCCAATGGGCCCAATGTTGCAAAGGGTTTTTTGGGAATATTTTTTAAATGAAAATAGTATTTTGTTCAATTTTTACATTTCACTTAAAAATCTTGAAATTGCTTTTTCAGATCTCAAGTGCCCTCTGTCCACTAGTATCACTTTCACTGTAGAGAAGAAAAGCTGACAAAAATAACTCCTCCAATCAACAAAAATTCTAAAAGACTACTTGATGAAAAAATACCTCACATAGTCCTGACTCATTCTCTTTCTGACAATACATTCCTTCCTAAGTTCTGTTTGTTAAAAGAATTTTCAGTGAATGGACAGATACTTGCTAAAAGTATATTGAAAAGAAAGTACTCTTTCAGAGTGAATTATATAATTTCTTCTTTCAAAGTGGGTTATATAAACCTCTACTAAATATTTCATGAAAATATAAAATTAAGATGATTCTTTAAACAGTGATGCTGCAGTTCCCTCAACAGATAAAGTATTTTAAGAGGTTGGGGTTTTTTTTTCAAATTTAAATACATCTGAAATACACAGATAGATTCATTATCAAAACATTAATCAACCTGGTGAGAAAAAAAGTTGTTCCTGGTTGCTATTAAATCCATTATTGTTGAATGTACAAGTCAAACTCAGCTCATCTAAGAAGGTGTTTTTGCAGTTTATTACAAAATTTGCTGTGAAACTTACACTGGACATGTTAAGTCTTATAGAGAGGGTTTTAAAAAATGCTTTAAATGTGTTTTTGAGGAAATATTGTTTCAAACAGTGATTTTTATGACAGGATTTGTGGCCATAAACTTTCCTAATAATTTTTGATGGATACAACGCCAGTAGCCAGCAGTTTATTTGTGGTGGGGATTATGCATTCATACAGAGCTGAGATTCTTGCTGTGGCCATTCATTGTGTAAGTTAGACCAGCATTTTGAAGGGTATATAATATAAAATGATTTATAGAAGATTCACCAGAGATGGAGTTCTTTTTTTAATATAACAATGATATTCTCTGTATCTGCTGTATAGTCTGGTAAAAGACTGCTCATCTTTAAAGTTTTTTAAGGTAAAACGCAATCCACTGTGTGACAGAAACTAACAGAATGGTCAGTTCCACCACTTCAACAAACTCCATTTTGGGAACCTGTAGATTTTGTAATGCTGTACAGCTTGTTCCATAGAAGAATCTCCATCTATGTCTCAAAAAAAAAAATCCTTCTTTAATACTCAAAATCCTGCGTTAGGAAAGAAAAGGAATAAAGTCCATGTGTTTTAAATCTTCCTCTCTGTGTGTACCAGTGTGTGTATACCAGAAAGGGTGTCTCTGTTTTCTTTGGAAGGCCTTCACAATGAATTTCACAGGAAGAAAATAAAGAAGAGTTTTAAAAACTCTTCACAATTCAATGCTCATGTGCCCTCTTTTTCCTTCATGCTTTTGCTTATTTGTGAAGATCCAGATGCATTTGGAAAGTTCCAGATTAATCAAGACTACACAATGACTACACATGTTTCCAACATGCCCACTCCCTTAAAAAGCCAGGATAAACACATCCCTAATGAGAATTCAATACTTATTTCAAGGGAGCATTAATTCCTGACTTCATACATGGTAGCCATCAAAAGGATTTTGCCTGATTTGACAGTTGAGAACCTGAACAATCTTACTGCACTTCCTGCTGTCTGGCACATGGACTAACAGGGGCTGAGATTACAAAAAAACAAGTGTGCCTTTTCTCTTTGAACAGTGGATGGTTATGTAATTAAAAAAAAAAAAAACAAACAACAAAACAAACCTCTTGAAAAGACATTTTTATTAACTTGCCTAGACTTTAAAAGCATGTCATTGAATAACTAAGTTAAAGTGTCAGGCTAATTCACCTACTTACTGAAGACAACTGCAGGTAATATTCTAATTTGACATAGTCAGATAAACACTACAGGAAAACCTTTGCTTTTCCTTAGTATTCTCATTACTAAAGAAGCTGCAGGCTAGAAATGGTGAAGTAGACTTATAATAAATGATGGTATCACTCTGATCTGCTGAAAAATATCAATACATAGCTACCTCTGTCATACTTTCTAAATTGTTAAATATTTCACATGCATTAGGGAAAGATGCTACATTTACTGATGAAAAAGAACTGTCCCTTGTTTTTCAGAAACAAGAAAGCCAAAAACGTGCCAAGTTCTCCTATCTTCAGGCTTAAGAGAACTAGGAAGAGTAATACTTGTTTTATGTGCTATATACCAGCAGCATGATCATGCTCTAATCCTTTTTATTTCACTTCATAAAATGTACACCATGGTTGCCCCATTGCTTTCCACAACACATTTTCCCAATTTCCATCTTCCATGCTATTTCTATCATAAATGGTTACTTACAAGGTCAGTACACTTTTTTTTTAAGAAATACCTGATTCTTCTGCATTTAAGAATTTCCCTGTAACCACAGAGGGAAAAATGATAAAAAACAAAACACCTCCATATTCATCGCAAGAAAAGGGGAGGCTGCAAGATGCATTGAAAAGACAGCTGCTTAGGGTATCACCATACATTGTATAATTGAGGCTTAAGCCTGGAGAAATGATGCAAAAATAGACTAGGGTAAAGACATGTTTTGGACTACCAGGAAAAGAAGTACTATTGAAGTTTGCTCGCTCCTTCTATAATGGAGATTTAAAAGACAATCATAAAATCACCAAATGGCCAGGGATTAAGAATCATTTACCTAAAAGACAATCTAGGTCCAGCCCCTCTGCCCCTCTGCCCCAGTTCCAACTAGACCAAGTTGCCCAGAGCCCTATCCAACCTGGCCTTGAGCGCTTCCAGAGACAGGGCATCCACAACATCTCTGGGCAACTTGTGTCATTGACTATGACTCCCACAATAAAGAATTTCTTTCTAATATCCAGTCTAACCTACTCTCTTTTAGCTTGAAGCCATTTCCCCCTTGTCCTCTTTACATGCTCTTGTAATAATCTTTTCCCATCTTTTTTGAAGAGGGCTTGGGAGGAAGGAGAAACTTGCAGCCTGTGGAGATGACTTCTCTCAAGTGCAAGGGCAAGATACGCATTTAAGGAAGGTCTTGTGAACTCTCCAGGGAAGTAGACCACTGCAGATGGATGTATCCAGTACCTGAGAGAATCAGAAGTGCTGGAAATCATCTACAGCGATCTAAAAAGGGTCCATAAAGATCCAGAGAATGCCCCTTCCACAATGGCCATGTAAAGTGATTAACAAGTTAGCAACTATGTCTCCAACAGCTAACAAAAAGGAAACAGGAGGCTTTTGAGGCCTTGTGGGGCTCTGGAGAATGCATTCTGAATGGCTATAACCAGCTTGTGCCCCACTCCATCTATCTAGTGACATGGAAGAAGGATCACTTCAAGTGTGGTGCTGGAGCAGCAACAGGCCTTTGAGCAGATCAAAAGTAATCAGCTTCTTGCAGTAGTTTGTGGGCCTGTTCAGACACGTCCTGATGTGCAAAGTATACTCTATATTGCTTCTGGGAAGTGGGATCTCATCTGGAGCCTCTGGCAAAGAACATTAGGAGGTACCTGAGGTAGACCATTAGGGTTTTGGAGCTGGAGTTATCAAGCATCAGAAGCCCACTATATTCCAACTGAGAAAAGACATTAGGAGCTTGTGAGGGGGTTTGAGCTTCAGAAGTTGTTGGGACAGAAGTGTGTCTCCTCTTGGCACCATGAGTGCCTGTGCTACACTGGATGTTCAAAGGAAACATTCCCTCAATTCATCATGCAACCAGTGCTACATGGAGTTAAATGGGTACCATTGACTACACAATGAACCTCAATGGGAAAACCCATTTTCCTAGGAATCCTAGAAGAGATTGGACTGGTCATAAGCCAGAAATTTTGAATCACTGCCTGAGAAGGTAACTGATACCCAAGAAGCACCACCATAAATGAGTTAGCAGAAAATTAAAGAGGCCACACTCTATTTACTGATAGATCCTGCCATGTGATAGGAAATATTCAGAGGTAGAAAGCTTCTGTGTGGAGTACCATATGACAGGTCCTTGAGGCTGCTGAAGGGGAAGGCAACCTAAGTCAATTTGCAGAAGTGAGAGCCATCCAACTAGCCCTAGAAACTGCTGAATGAGAACAGTGACCTACACTCTGTATCAACTCCTGGATGGGGCTGATGCCCTTTGAGGGTGGCTACAGCTATGGAAGAAGAGCAGCTGGCAACCCAGGGGCAAACACATCTGGGCTGCTGCAATGCATCATGAAATCACTGCATGGGTAGAGAACATGAGTCTTAACATAAATCATGATGATGTTCATGTTTAGTGGCATGTAGTCGTGCCACTAAACAACAGAACAAAGAGGTAGACAAGCTTGCTAAGGTAGACATAGACTAGAAGTGGAAGGTGTGCTATTTATAGCTTGAAGGGCCCATGAAACATCAGAGCACCTATGAAGGGGTGCAACACAGAGATGGGCTTTATAGGGGTGGACCTTACCCTGGAGACTATGACACAGGTTATCCATGAACGTGAAACATGTGCTGCAATCAAGCCAACCATGTGAGTAAAATTTCCTTGGAACTGTAGGTGGGTTTCTGATAAGGTGAGACCTAGCAGGTCTGACTACACTGCCACTAAGACCTTTTTTCTTGTAGACTCCCTTCAGTTACTGGAAGGCTGCAATTAGGTCATCCCAAAGCTTTCTCTTTTCTAGGCTGAATAATGATAATACTCCCAGCCTTTCTTCATAGGAGAGGTGCTCTATCCCTCTAAAAACTTGGTGTCCCTCTTCTGAACTCACTAAAACAGGTCAATGGTGGGGTGTCACCAGAACAGAGAAGAGGGGCAGAATCCCTTCCCTTGCCCTGCTGGCCATATTGTTTTGGATGCAGCCCCGGGACATGTTTGGCTTTCTTGGCTGCCAGTGTGCATGGCTGGGTTATGACCAGCCTCTCACACCCACAGCACCCCAAAGTCCTTCTCCTCAGGGCTGCTTTGGATCAGTTCATCCCCCAGCCTGTGCTGGTACTGGGAATTGCTCCAACTCAGGTGGAGGACCTTGCACTTGGCCTTTTTAAACTGCATGACATTCCCATGGACCCACATCTAGAACTTCTCCAGGTCCCTCTGGGTGGCATCCTGTCCTTCAGGTGTGGCAACAGCACCACTCGATGTCATCAGCAAATTTGCTGAGGGTGCACTTGCTCCCCTTGTCTGTGTCATTGATGAATGTACTAAGTAACACTGGTCCAAGAACTGATGCCTGAGGGTCACAATTTGTCACTGATGTCCACTGGACTTTGCACCATTGAGCACTACCCTCTAGATGTGACCATCCAACTACTTATCCATCCAACAGTTCACCCATCAAATCCTTCTCTGTCTCTCTAATTTGGAGAGAAATATATTCTTGAGGAAGTCATGCTGAGTGTCCTCAATCATCTCTCTGTTCTCCCTCTGCCCAGCTTCTAGGAGGATCTGTTCTAGGATCATCACAGGCACAGACGAGAAGCTGACAGGGTGGTAGTTACCAGGGTCCTCTTTTCTACCCTGTATAAAGATGGGTACAATGATTTCCCTTTTCCAGTTCCCTTGGACTTCACCTGACTGCCATGACTTTTCAAATAGGTTGGGATGGTAGCTTGGCAACTACCTCAGACAATTCTGTCACGACTCTGGGATACATCTCATGGGGTCCCACTGGCTTATGTTCATTCAGAATCCTCAGGTAGTCATGAACATGATCTTTACTTACAGTGGGAGCAACTTTGGTTTCCCAGTCCCCATTCACTTACTTAAGAGGTGAGGGAAGAGAAATTGTCATTGAAGATTGAGGCAAAAAGATAAAAAACTACTTCATCCTTCTCCTCATCCATTGTTACCAGTTTTCCAGTATCGTTTATCAGGGGTGCACCTTCTTTGACCTTCCTTTTCTGGTTAACGTATCTGTAGAAGACCTCTTGTTATTCTTTGCATTCCTTGCCACATTCAGTCCTGGTTTGGTCTTGGCCTTCCTTGCCCCATCCCTTATAACTGAACTTCATCTCTATGCCCTTCCCAGGTCAGCTGTCTTTGTTTCCACTGTCTGTGCATTTGCGTCTTCCCCTTTACTTTGACCAGCTGTTCCCGCTCAGCCACACCTATCTCTTGCTTTCCTTGCATGATTTTTAGCTCTTGGGAATTCCTAGCTCTTGGTCTCTATTGAATACTTCTCTAATGATCTGTCAGGCCTGTTCCACTCCCTTATCTATGAGGGGAGTCTCCTGGGGGATCCTGTTGACTATTTATCCTGAAGAGTTGAAGGTTTGCTTTCCTAAATTTCAGGGACCTGATTTTACTCCTTACCTCACCCATATAGGGTCAGGATTGCAAATTTAACAAATGCAAGATCACAGCAGCCTGGGCCACCTCTAATGTCCCCAGTTAGCTGGTGGTGTCCCCATCTTGTGCTGGTGACCAACAGATCCAGTATCACATTCCCTCTGGTAGGGCTATTACCTGGGTCAGGAATCCTCCAAGCATTCCAACAGTCTCCTGGATCTCCTACAACTGTCTATGCTATTTTCCCAGCAGAGGTCGGAGTGGTCAAAGCCCCTCAGCAGGACAAGGGCCAGTGAGAGCAGTGCTTCCTGCAGCTGGAGCCAGCAGGCTTCACCAATAGGCTTGCTTGATCAGGGGGCTGTAGTGGACACCACCCACAAGGTTCCCTTGGCTGCCTCAGTCTCTGATTCTTGCTCACAGGGCTTTGACCCACCCATGGCTCTTCTTCAGAGGAAACTCTTCACACTGGATCCACCTAGTGATGTAAGAGGAAAACTCTACACCTCTTCTTCCACTGCCTCTTCTGAACAACCTGCAGCCATTGATAGTTGCATCCCAGTCTTGGGATTCATCCCACCAGTAAAGACAACAAGGTCATAATTTTCTAGCTGTATGGTGACTTCCAGCTCCTGTTGGTAGCCCATGCTCCTAGCATTGCTGTAAAGTCACCTAAGCTGGGCTATAGGCAGGGTTGTCTTCCTAAAGGTATGCTCCTTAATTCCTTTGAAATATTTCCTTCATAGTTATTTGTTGGCCTATGTTATCTCAGGAGCTCCTAACTAATCTCTGTAAAACTGAAGGTGTGCCCTAGTATGGCCAGCACATTTCAAAGTCAATGGCCGAGCCAATCAGCACCCTGTAGGCTTTTCACATCATCCCAAAGCTTACTGATTAGATACACTCTCACACCACGTCTAGTTTAAGTAATCTACACTATTACACAAGATTTAACAGTGAGCAGTGTTCAGGAAATCAATTTTTTGAGAATGGTGGTGGCAGTCAGAGTGGTAGACATAGTCCAAATCCAGCCTCCCTGCTGAGATAAATGTTTGTGATTGGTTATGGCATGTGATGAGTATAGTATCATCAACATTAACCACAGTTCATTCTTTTTATGTAGTAGTTTCCATGTTGAAGTGAAAAAAACCAAAAAATTCACTGGTGCTTCCTAAGCCTCTTTTCAACTGTTTGGTGTCTATGCAGCTCAGTCTGTTTTGTTAGTTCTACCCTGTACACAAGACACCTTTGCATCCAGCAAATAGACTAGCTTCTGCTTCTCCCCAGGTTACCCTCTTGTTAGACTTTCTCTGGATTAAGCCTATTTATCCATGGTGATACTCTAGTGTTTGTTTTGTTTTTTGTTTTTTTCCTTTCATGTCTTGTGGTATGACTATATATTCATCATTACAGGACAGAAAAAGAAGATGTATTCAAGCTGCGTACCTGATTGGTGATTAGTAAGGTCTGATCAAAATCTTGCACTAAAGTACATTTAAATCTTAAACATTAAAAAGCCTGTAAACTAGTAAATTTTATTGTTTCAGAATATTGTTGGTCTATTTTTCAGAGCTCAAGAGCTCACTAGTGGCCTGCTGTACTTTTCTGCTCTCTTCAGTTTCTCTTTTCCTGATAAACTTTTAGAGTAGGAAAGCAGAGTCAGGTGTCTGGTATGGATTTAAAATAAATTTGAACGTGGAGAATATACAATTTAGCCCAATCAACTGAAAGAAGATTTTTGTCTGTATTCCACCTCTTCATTTTGGTGGACAATAAAATACATTTGAATTAAGGTCCCTGTGTGTGTTTACTCTGAATATTGAAACATAGTCTATCCTGATAACATTTTTCTTCCTAAACGTGACCATATTTCTCAACAAACTTACATAATTATGAAAACTTCTGTTGATTTTTTGTAAATGTAATACTTGTTTTAAGTTTCTACTTGCAGTTGTGCATCCTCCCTGGACTGAAGCTTTGCCACTTGCAAATTGTGAATTAGAGAAAAAGAAAATTTGTCATGTATTTCAAATTTAAATATCAACATTGTTAATTGAAAAGTACCATGTCTTCACAGAAAACGTAACATGCTAACTCATACCTAAAAAAAAAAGCCAAAAAAAAAGGGAAAAAAAAAAGCCCCAAAACCGTGAATGCCCTGGATCCATGATGATTCACAGTGTTTCTGTACCTTTCTGATGAAGATAATTTTTCAGGCAACAATGCTTTGTTAAGACATTATGGGTTATCTCTTCAGATTTAGCCACACTACCATTTTTATTTGTTGATCTGCATATTTTTAACAATACTCCAAATCACTGGATTAACCAACTCTGCATTTCAGGGCCGTGGAAAAATCAGAGATTTTGCAAACTTCATGTAATATTTGCCAAATTGTAATGAAGCTTTTAGAGCCATTGCAAATATTTGTGAATGGCTGTGCAACACTTTATCACAGCAGAGACCTGTCATACTTTACTTATCTGCAGCACTACTTTGAAGGAAGTAATTCCCTCTATATAACATATAGCAGTAAACCCTGTGATCTCTCTCCATTAACTTCTACTCCAATGAAAATTCCTACCTGTACCTTCCTTTTTTCCAATCCATTTCTAAATGGTGACTAACGATGTGTTCATTCTGTATCAGATAACATGAATTTAAATGCAGTGTGTGTTGTATAGACTACATAATTTCTGCAAATTTCTGCTGATAAAGGTATAATCATGTCATGAACATCTCCAATCTTAAAATTTCCTTGCATTTTTAAGAAAAAAATTGAAAGAAAATGAAAAATTAGATTAGCATTTCTGATTTCTAAGCTTGCACGTTTCATTTAAATGCACTAAATAAAATTGCATGGATATTTTTCAGGTAAAATTTCAGAAAAAGTCCCCTGTAATATTACTTTTAGGAGTAAAATTATTCCTGTTTAAATGTAGTTTAAAATGTAAGAAAAATAATACACTGTAATACTGTATTCTTGGATATTCTTGGACTTTCATTCTGAGAAGTGAACAGCTTTGTAGATATGAATTCTCTTACTGTACCGTTTCTAATACATTTTTTAGCAGCTAAATGTCTTTGTACCGCTAAACAATACCTACTTGCAAGTGAAAAGGGAACAAAAGCTCATAAACTTGCAATAAAATATTTATTCCTCTTGAGCAATAAGATTAATTTTATCACTCTAGATTTATGATCCTGGAAATATTTTGCTGGATGTTTAATATATCAAAATAGAAGAACAAGGAGTCTGAATAAGGGAATGCTTTGTGAAACTTGTGATTTACTGAAGAGAACAGATTTGGGGTTTTTTTGTAGGACTCAATAAAACAGCAACAAAATTGAATTAGCTTGGCATAAAGTTTAATTGCCTGACAAAATTTGCTAGTACTATTGTGTTACAGTCTATGTATAACATATATTAGAGTTGTCTTTTTTCCTAGCCTGATTAGACACTGGGCTCTGCTTCTTAAAAAGGGCAACTTTTTTTTTTTTTTTTTTTTTTTTCCTTTGGGCTTTATAAAAAAAGAAATTCATATGTAATTAGATTTGCAGTTAATTTCTCTTGACTACTTTTCGGACCTAAAGTTTGGGAAAAATCTTATCTATGGAAATACAGATAGATTTAAATGAATTTTCATATTTTCATAACTTACATGCACTTTAAATCAAAACAACCAAAAAGATCTTATTTTTCAAAAACCATCAGATAAATCAGAAAAAAATTAAGGGTTTTTGAGATGAGTATGCATTTCTACTTATGCTATGTGATAGTTCCATGGAAAAGTATAAGCATAAAATACCATATTCTGGTGAATTATGTGATTTTATTTATTTGTATAGTCCAGTTGATACTGTATAACATATATACACAAAAATATCACAGTTATCTTTCACCATTTTTCTAAATTTAATATTTTCAGGTGAAAAGAGCTTTTTGTTTCATTTAATTTTGTGGAAAGCACAAGAACTATTGATTATAAGATTCTTCCTCACTATTCCTCAAACAATTTTTTTAATACTAAAATGACTCAAAAGAAGTAAAATATTAAAAGAAACAAATAAATATGACTTTGTTTTGTTGTCATAAAATATAAGGCCAAGAAAAAAAAGCACACAAGTCATACTGAAAGCATGTATGTTGGAAAAAATCACTATAGACATTGCTCTGCTGGAGCCATCGAGGTGTTGCTTCTCATTTCTAACTTTGTGTTCAGAGATTGTATTGGTACTGAAAGGTACATTGTGTGGTACAGAGAGTTAATTTCTATGCAGACTAAGTCACCATAAAAGTCTTAATCAATAAATCACACTGTTTCAGAAAGAAACAAACCTCGACTGCAATTTTAGGATGTCAAAACTTTCTCCATAAACAACAAATTCACAGAAGGAAATTCTAATGCATCCTTTTCTATCACTTTAATAGGCTGGGTCCGTGCAGATTATTAACTGAGATGTAGATGCAAAATACGAGAACTCTTTTACAATTGAGTAGAGCTAAATTTTAAGACCATTATAAATGTTTTAAAGAGAAGCACTGAAAGTTAAAAATGGCAAATCATATCTAAGAGATAAAACATATTTATTGAGTGAAGTAACTCTGTACTTCCTCAATATTATATTTACTATTATGCATGGACAACTGAGATTGGAAACTTTAAGGTTTCATCACCAGAAAAATGCTGATAATGTTTTAGTCAGTTCTTCCTTTTGACGCTTTTAAGAAAAGATACTGCCTTGTGTATTTTAATAGTATGGCAGGTGAAGAGTTGCTGAAATGATAGATTCTTTATGACATAATAAATTATATAATGCATATTATAATTAGTAGATTAAAATGAAAGAATTAGGAGCCTTCAGCCCCAGGGTACTGGATTAGGAGGAACCTTAAAGACTTTATTTTTCCCTCCTGGAATTGTTGAGAAATGCTTGAGATGCTTAATTAGCATAAAATGCATTAGTAGCAATTAAACAAAGCTGATGTCAACAAATTAACCTTTTTTAAAAAAAATTAATATGACTTCTTAATTTTAGAAAGAAAATACTCCAGTGAAAATGACATGAGATTTAAATAGTGTGTTCTAATATTGTTGAAATAAAACCACACTCTATCCTGTCTATGTCAAGCATAATATTATTAAGTTCATTAAAAGGATCTAACTTTATCAGGACTGCAACTCTGTCTTAATTTCTAAACAAACCTAAAGCTATTAAATTCTGCGATTTGTGCTAAGGAAAAATATTACTCAAACTTTATTAAGTGACTCTCTTTATAGAAATTTTTGTTCAGTGAAAAGAAAAATACACATTCAAGTACTTATTGTGCTTCCTACGTTTGTATCATGCACATCAACAGCAAGGTTGAGAGTCTATTTTTATCGAACTATAGGCTCTTCGAGCATCTTTCCCCTATATGAAGAAATTTTCTGGAAGGTTAGCAATTAAAAATTGCTGTACCCTTAAAATTCTTAACTCATGCCCTGAAATATAATTTCATTCAATGATGTATAGATGAAAGCCCATGGTTCAATTACCAGAGACATTAAGTATATGTTGGTTTAGCACGGATGGTAAAAACCAATTAGTGACTGATTTTTAAGACTAAATATAGGTATACACCTCTGGGTCACACAGGCTTAAAATCAGCCCAGGGAAGCCTGGGGAACCCTTTTTCCTTCTGAGTTTGCAGCCGGTAACACCACTCTGTTGGAGTGGCCCAGGCTGGCCTGGCCCCGCTGCCCCATTATGGCGGGGGGAGCTGGCCCGAGGCCTGGCCGGGCTCCATCGGCTCCTGGTGCGGGGCGTGGCTGCAGCTCAACATCAGCTAATTTTAAAGCCTATCCTGGAGTCCCAGAGCCCCGGAGCCAAGAGGGATCACCGCTGGGCCCCTGATAACAGCTATGGGCCCGGTTGGGCTGAGCCTGCCCCAGTTGTCACCGAGGGGTGGGGAGACATCCCCTCCTCCCCCGCGCTCCTCCAGTGACTCCCAGGCAGAGAGGAAAGGGAGCGGAGGGAGAGGGGGTGGAACGGGCATAGGAAGTCCAACCCCTCTGAGATTCCTTGGCCTGAGAGGCTGCTGCCGGCAGAGTCACATGGCCACCACAGACCTGGGCAGATTTAACCCTTTTCTGGAAAAATGAAGCTTCCAAGGCTTAACCTTTCCCTGAAAGAGAGAGGAAAGGGACAGAGGGAATGTAGAGAAGAAATCAGTGGAGCGAGAGTGAAAGGACTATTGGGACAAGAAATTGAGGACTTTGCCATTCTATTTTAGGCTGGACTTTTTACTGAGCCATGGAAATGAACTCTATATGTAGATTATCCCTTTAAATCATGGGAAAGATATGCATTTGGGGAGATGATTCTTTAGATTTATGTGTGGATTTGAGCAAAGGTGTTTGTGATGGACTAAGTGATATTCATCCCATGAGATGCTTGAACAGAGAAAAAGATGAGAAGCCCTCTGTGCCAGTGAAGAAGTAAGAAGATGCCTCTGTTCCTTGAGATGGAGAATCCTTTGCCTTTGGAGTTACTCATCTCTAAAAGGTGACATCCCAATAATGCAGGAGTCTAAGACCCATGATCCATAAGCAGCTTGGGAAACTGCTAATGGGGGTGGTCACAAACCAGGTTTCCCCAGGCAGCTGTGTTTTGTGACAGTTAAAACTCACGGGAGAACTGTTCTAGGTTGTCATTGGGATCCATGACTGTAAGAGAGACTCCTCTCCTAAAGAATTGATGAAAGACTATTTTCAAATGGTGAAACAGACTGAAAATCACAGGTTTTGTCCCTTTATGTTGTTTGTGGGAAAGTGAACAGCTTGTGGGGGGAGGACAAGTGTTTTGAAAGTTTCATTTTGATTTTTTTTTTCTTTTGGTGTGTGTTAATAATTTTATCTTTATACCTACCTTTAAGTTGGGCCTGTTTTGCCTTTTTTCTTCTAATCCTATTTTACAGCAGAAAAGACACTTAAACCACTTCACAAAATTTGGCCAAGAGAAACAGGTGAATGTGAAACCACTACAAGTATAATTTACAGTATAGACTTAGCACTTCGGAAATCTTCTTAGTGATGTTCTCAGGTGGATGACTGGAAATATGATAAACAAGAGAGAAAGCAATTGATTTTACAAAAATAATCCTCCCCACCATAACAGAGATGATTATGGTATGATTGCCTCCAAAGGTGTGTCTGGCAAAGGAAAAATGCAACAGAAGAAACACACTTTTTACAGATGTGTAGACAAATTTTAAAAGGGATTAGGTGTCTCTTTTTTCAATAACTGTTCCCCAGCAGACTTTCCAAAGCAGAAGTCATCACAGAAAAAATTATGTACAGGGCCACCAGTCACAGGTTGAGAATTCCTGGTCCTCAGTGAACATAATAGAATCGCAAATGCACGGCAAACTTGCTCACTAAGATCTGCTGCCAGTGGTGCACTAAGTCAAAAGTCCTACCAAAATACGCTTGTATCAGAAGAACTTTCCCCCAAATTGAGCATATTCCTTAATAGTTTTCTCAAGTGTGTTTTATCTAGGATTAAGGGAGTATACTTTGAGTATTGCAAATACTTGCAATTATTTTCTTCTATGTTATCTGGGCAGTTACATTCTGCCTCATGTACAATGTCTTACCATTACGGTGGTAGTTCAAGTGTCCACCTTCTTCTCTATAACCTCAATTAATTGTCACTCATTATAAAACATAGCATTCCCTCTGCCTGAACTGTTGCCCTTCCACTTCCTCTAGACACCTTAGGTAGTCAAACAGATGATGAAATGGAATCATCATTTTAAAACAGAATTGCATTTCTGTGGATATTTTCCACATTTTCATACCACTCTTGATTTAAAAATAATTACCTGCGTAAGTACTTAAATTTCTCATGGGCTGGATATTCCAAAATAAAAAAGAAATGTAGGCTAGAATAACCTAGTGTATGAATAAAAATAATAGGGTAATGTTAAGTAATTGAATATGCAGTGGAAGACATCAGGAGTGTTTAGCCATAGCATATCACTGTGATGGAAAATAAACCTGAATTATCTTGAATGTCTCAAAACATTGGAAAAGTTAAGAAAAATCATTGACAGGATGATAGATTAGATAATTAGAACGTCCTTTTTGCCACTAATTTCTCAGTAGCAGACAACGAGTATAGTCTGTCTGTTACTAACTTACTACTTTGCCTATTTTAATTATTTATATGACAGTTCTTATCTCCTCCACAGCACTCCTGTGTATTTAAAAAAATATTTCCAGGAGAAGGCTGACCAGACACATCAACACAATTAAGAAACAAAGTATTCATTCTAGGAACAGGAGCATTATGGGGGTTTTTTTTAAGTAGAGACAACCAAAACGTTGCTATAAAACTACCACTGAAGAATTTAGATTTCTGCCAAAAAACTAATTTTTCTATTGAAATCTCAATATGAATCTCTACTTTAAAAATATTTTTTTTACAATATCTTCTATTTATTCCTGTATATAATGACAAACTGTCATCATTATTGTGTTTAAAATCTGATAGGAACTACAAAATAGCTCTGGTGGAGACAATTGGCTCAGCAGTTTGCAAGTCACAAAAACTGCAAATTTAAAGTAGCTAAGTAAGGAAAAGAGGTTTTGGCTATTTGGCTTCTTAACATTTCATCTGAAACAGCTTTTGTAAAACCACATTTCTGCATGGAAAATCAAGAAAAATTATAGAATGAAAGAAAAAAATCTTATTTTATTTTTTGACCCAGACATTTGTTTGACTTACCAATGCTTTATATATTTACCCTTACAAAGTAGAAGATTTTTTTTGTAGTAGTATTACACTAGTATGATAGTGTTAAAGAAGATTTAACAGTCCAAAATATTGCATTTTGTAGCATTCATTACAAGAATGGCTGCTGCCATTTCTGTATTTTAAACAATAGCAAAAAAATTTTTAAAAGGGAGTCTAACTTTTCATTCTTACTGAAAACCACTCTAGCCATTCTCAAACTACCTGCCATATGACCTAACATGGTTCATCCTATAGAAATTAAATTGATTTTCAAAGTGTTTTGTGCATCATAAACTGCCATGAAGTGCCATAATCTCCAAGTTTTTCTTTATCAAACTATGGTGCAATATGAGTTCTGCTTTTTCTTTTACTTTTTATTTGATCCTTAAAAATCCTTGTGTAAGTACTACTCCACAAACTTGAAACTTATTTGAAATACATTTTTTCAATAATGATATTGGATTCACAACATGGAAGGATGAAAAGCAATTTATTAATTAATGGGTATCAAAAGGTTTCAGTTAACACAACATTTTAGCCCTTTTACGGGCTAAACTCTGAAACACATGCACACAGGAGAAGGGGTTATATGGGAGTGGCAAAACCAGGATATTCTGTCTCTTTTTGAATTTTCCTCTTGAAAGATTATATATGGATGTTTGACCAACTAAATTCACTGGATGATCCAAGGACTACTGATTGTATTTTCTGATGAAATGTAGGCTTCAGAAGTCTGATGACCTGTAGCACACTTGCCTAGTTCCAAGGAAAAGTGAATCTAAAGTACACTAAAACAGTCTGAAGGTAGGAGTAGGTAGGTTAAATGATTAACAACTTTGGTTTTGTAAATATAATTTATGATACTTGAACCAGACCACAAAATTATTCATATTAACAAAACTCAGGTTTATAATTACACAAACTCTTTTACTGAGAAAATGATGCAATCACTGTTTATAATTTGAGGACATTTGCTGCCTACTCAACACTAAGTGCATGTTCACAGCAGACACATAGAGAAAACCAATTGGAAGGTTTCCAAATAGATTCTTATGGTCTGTCATGTCACTAATTCACAAATTAAATTACTGCTGAAGAGGAATATGGTATAATTTTTCAGAACAACTTCAAAGACAGTTACAGCCAATTGTGTCTGTGATTTACACATCAAAGTAGTAATACTAAGAATACTTAGTTATGCATAGCACTTTGATCCTGGGGTCATGATGCAGTTGTCAAAGGTGGATAAATATTACTTTTTCCATTTTACTGATGAGGATACTGACTCCCTCAGGGTGCTCAGTAAAACAAAGTAAAACTGAAAATTTTGTCTCTGTTTTTAGCACATTTCACTTGACAAAGTTATGTCAAGAAGTTACCATTGGGTTTGTAAAACTGGGGGCCTGGTCCAGAGGGCTCTGTAATCAGCATAAGTCTTCACACAGTATTCTGTAGGCTAAAATGGTCTTCCTGGCTCTACTGCTTGGCTTCATGACCTACTGCCTCATTGTTGTCTTATATTGCTGTATTTCTATGAATTCAATTACATCCAACTGAGCAAGTGAAATGTGATAACTTATCAGTTATGAGACTGCAGCAATTTTTCCTACCAGCAGTTTAAATAACTAAAGAAATAATGCTATGATAATTTTTGCTGGGCAGCTGGATGGGTAAGAGACACTAAGTTGATTGACAGTAGTACATGGGACTGACATCAACAGATGGGAAGGAGTGGTGGGAAAAGATGCTGCCTGTGGATGACTGAGAGTTGTACATAAATGCAGGGGACTTCTTGTTTACAGCCTTTTTAAAAAATACAGTTTTAGAGAAAAATAAAAAGCAGTGGATGGAGGGAAACAAGCCTTTAGATAAAAAAAGATTTGTACATTCAAGTGTCACAAAAGAGTGGTTAGACTGCTCAAAGAATCATTGTCAAAGGTATTGGCAAAAACCAGGTTTTAATATAAGTGAATTAATGAAAGTGATCCCCTCTTGCTCAGCACCCACCAGACCTCATCAGGGCTCTGCATCCTGCTGGGATCCCAGGCAGGAAAGAGAAAAAAAAACCAAGAAAGACTCAGGAGACACAAGGAGAGTCTGTGGGGCTGGGGCTGGTTCATTGTGGAACAGAGGAGTGTTGGAACACTGGACAGCACACCACTGTGCCTATGGGGAAGTCAGAGAGGGGATGGGGCCACTCTCTTCCTAGCACTTCCTGGTCAGGGAACTGTAGCGCAATGCTGTCCCGAGGGAGATGCAGTGATCACCACGGAGTTGAAGCGGGAAAAGAGGAAGTTTAATGTTTTTCTACAGCTTATATAGATTTCTAAAAAGGAGACCAGATTGGAAGACTGAGGTTCAACTTCTTCAACTCCACTGGTCTTAGAAAGCGTCCATCAATTGTCCTTTCACAGAAAGGAATCCAAAACCATGATAAAAGTTCTATAAACATTATTTTGTTTACATGAAATTTCTGACTCCCAGGCTGAAGGCTGGGAAACAAGGTGACAAGGAACATCTTGTGAAACTAGAAAGATTCAAGCTCGACATAGGTATGAGAAATCAAAATCCCTGTGAGAGTCAATAAGCACTGGAGTGGAGTGAGATTCCCAGAGAGTTTTTGGTATTCCTGAGTCTGAAGGCTTTCAAGACCTCAGTGACCACAACCCAGAGTACAACATTAGAAGTCTGTGAAGGGCTATGAAGGGATGCTGGTTAAAGTCCCAGAAGAGAAAGCATTGCCACTGGAAATGTAGCAATGGTTTCTAAAGTGGCTGCAATGCCAAAAAAAAAAACACTTGTTGGTTTCATTTGTTTCAGAAGCTTTTACAAATATTTATTTGGAATAAAGAAGACCCAGTTGTAAGTGATCTACAGCAATCATTTAGTTTAACTGCCTGAACACTTCAGGGGCTGACCAATACTTAGAATATTTTGAAGGCCATCGACAAAAGTTTCCATTTAAGGCACTGGCAGGCATAGAAAATTAACAACATCTCTGATAGGCTCTGTCAGGGTTTGACCAACCTCTTGATGAAAAAATTCTGCCTAATCCCTGAATCCCAGGGAGAAAAGATCAGCACCTCCCTCACCACTTCCCTTGACAAGAAGCTATACAGAGTATCAATTCACTCCTCAACCTCCTTTTCTCTAGCCAGTCAAACTGTGAGGTCTCAGCCACTCCTCAAAGGATAACCCTTCCAGCTCTTCCACCAGCTTTGTTTTACTCCTCTGGATGTACTCATGGACTTTCACATCCTTTTTAAAATCTGGTGCCCAGCACTGCATACAGGACTTGAGGCCACACCATGCCTCAATCCAGCAGGATGATCCTGTCTTTTGGCTGGCTGGTTATGCTGCGTATGGTGCACACAGCACAGTGAGATGGATCTTGCCCTCCTGGCTGCTCAGGCACACACTGCTGACTCACACTGAGCCTACTCTCCTCAAGCAGTGCAAATCCTTTTCACCTGTGCTTTTTTTTTCCTCAAGAAAGAACTTATTTTCTGGATTCACTGTATCCATATGGGTGAAATTTTACTTATGGAATCTTCAACAGATTCCACGAAGAAATGGAAGTTTTCATATCTTTTTAATTTGGAACGTAAATCTGCTTCTATAGCCTAATGAGATAAGCTGTTGTTCAGAACTGCATACAGTAAGAGCTCAATGAGCTCTGTACTCTTTGACCACAGCAGTGCTCTTAACTTAGGGGGAGAGAGAGAGAGAGAGAGAGAGAGAGAGGAGATTAAGCAAAGATACCATCATATTGGTGGATCACCACCACCAGTGTCATGTAGGTCCTTCGGCATGGTGTTCTTGGTTGTGGGGAACCCTAAAGTCATTCCTTTAGAGATAGCACTTTTACACAGTCCAAATCTAAGGTATCTGTAAATGCCATTCCCACACATTGAGATGGCATATACATAAGCACTAGTTTCCTTCCCATACTTTGCCTCCCCACATGGGTGATTTTTTCTGGATATGTTGTCCAGATTGGCCTCAGTAGGCCTGGGATTAACATCTTCCTGTTGCTACCACCTGCATAAATCATGAGTTCTGCTGTGGTGGCTTATCTTACGGGAACTTCTTTCTCTCATAGTCTTCTGAGACAAGCAGCTGTATTCTTTAAGTCCTCACAACTACTGACTCTAGAAACCCATAGACTCAAGAGAAGGACCCAGCATGAGGACTAATTAGTACGAGAAGAGAGAGGATCATTTAACCAATAGATAGTAGAATACTAATTAAGAGAACTAAGGAACTTGCAGCAAATAGAAAGGGGATTTTTTTTGTTTGCTAAAATGTATTTAAAGTTCTGAGAATTGGTTCTAACTTTGTGGATTTACCAGCTAACTCCCATCTTGGGGGCAAATATGATATAAACAAATACCTGAACTCCTTGTGTGAGATTTCTTTGCTGCACACAGAGTGATAAATCCTGCTTTTAGAGACAGCAAGAGGAGCAATACCTGGGCCATACACCTGCTATATAGTTGAATGTTTGTTTCACCCAGAAAGTTCTTACTTTTATTCCTTCTAAAATATGATGTATTTTAAGTCTCTCAGGATTTAGACCAAAAATCCTAGAATAAAACTCTTGAGAAATACAGGCACTATAAATATAGCTCGTTAGTTTTCTTCAAAATTCAAAACTATCAATAAATATTCCTATTTTTTATATTTATATAAAATTTTTATTTATATATATGCATATTTCTCTCAAAGTGAGTTCATGCAGCACAGTTCATCCAGTCCAAAATGTTTTTTAAGCTAGTAAAGAGGAAGATGTCATTAGGTTGTCATAGCCTAGTGTGCTTTTGTAGGTGATAATATGGTCCAGTAGGAGTGCAGTACATGGACCCCCACTTGAAAAAAGGGAAAATTCATGGATTATCTATCACATTCAATTTAAAAAGCTATATACTTGGTCCACCTTGGTCTGCAGCAAGAAAGGAGACATTACCCCAGAAATTCAATTGTGCCCTAGCACTACAGTCAGCTGTTTTCCAAAATGCATGGTAAACTATCTTTCATCCTATTTTTATCCATTTTGCTACCATTACTACTGTCTCAATTCAACATAAGATCCTACTACTCTTTTACATTTTAGAACTCTACTCTCTTCTCCAGCTTGTCTGAGTTACCAGCAGTAATAAGCTAGGTTCAAGTCTTTGTAACAACTGAACAGGTTTGTCCTTTGCAAGTGTTGGGGCACTGCAAAGGCAGAGGCTGGAAGTGTAACCTGGTGCCCTTGGTGTTCCCAGCACAACAGCTTCCTGGGAATCCTTCCTCATCCCTGATGCTGCAGCTGCATGGCATCAGGAACAGTGCTAAGAATTTGCCAAATGGCCTAACACCTTGCCATGTCCCATTTCCTGCTAATACAGACTGCAATTTAATTCTTTGTAGCTGACAGTATATTATCAACTGGAAAATAACACACATACACACACACCCCTGTACAAGGTTCTTATCCTTCACCTTGATAAGAAAACACTTTAAAAGAAATGCTCTGGAGGAGGACAAGAGTAGCCAGGCTAAACTTCAAACATCTTAGAGGGATGCAATGTGAAAGCATCTGAGCTGTATAAAACAAAGCAGAGGTCCAGAGATGTAGGGGGCAGAAGATTTAAAATTTTCTTATTTTGGAAAGGTAAAAAAAGCTTTGAAAATAAAATCATGTCTTTCCTACTTATTTCTTTGCTGGCAAAAAAAAAAAAAAAAAAAGTCACATGAAAATATTTTTGTAATGGAGTTATAGGTGTCTCCCTAGTTTTGACAGAACCAGTCTCCTCTTTCCTGCAGGCAAAACAGTTGGTAAATACTTATATACATAGACATATGTATATACATATATTTTATATAAAAGAGCCTGTCCTGTCATTCTAAATGAATTCCCCAAGATTCACTATCAAATCCCCAGCACCTGATCCCCATTACATAAGGAGCTGCCTAGACCTGGCATGACATGGGATATGGTAGTATTAATAAGAAATTTTTTTTCTTGTGTCAGAATGCAAGAATGCAAGGTAGTAGTGTCTGCTTTAGAAAATTGTTGGTTAAATGAAATAAAAAGAAAAAAATGAGAGTTCATTTTTTTTTACAATTACTTACATATTTTCATGTTTGTCATTAACTAATGTGATTTGAGACTTTGGGAACATACTGGTTGAAATAATCTTTAAAATACAGTACACCATGTTACAGATAGGTTATTACTTGGGGAATTCTTCAAGAATCTTAGGAAAAATTTTATCTTAGGATTTTCAGTAATGAGCTCACAAAAAAAAGCAGTAATTGCTGGAGAAATTCATTAATCATATTCAGCTAGAGGGAAATGCCAAGTATAGAAGATGATCAGAACATTGTAAGGGAAGAACTGAACGGTAATAGGAACTGGAGCAGTAAATTGACAGTGTCAGAGGTGTGGAAAAAGCATTTGTATATTAATTGTTCATATGTACGCTGTCAGCTATGGAGTAGCATTTTGATCTCACTATGTGCAATCTTCATGAGCACAAAGAAATACTAATGGCATTGCACCATGTATACTACTTTCCTATCTGCAGGGCAATTCACAGTAATAGAATGATCAGAGAAATAGTGCAGATATAGAATGGAAAAAATAGATAAGAAAAGTATAAGGGTATCCATTTCTACTGATATGTATGGTAAACAGAAGGTATTTTCTGTCTGTAAGAGGAATATTTCAGCCTTTCTGTAGAAAAATCTTATTAATTCCAAGATGTTTATGAAGAGAGCTCCTAAAAAACTCACTGTGTGTCAAATGCGGTGGCTGGTATCAGTGATGCAGGAGTCTCCTCTCAAAGGCTGCCCAGGTAACTCTAAATATCCTCCTGGGCTCAGAGGTTTATCACTGTAAGGATGAAAGTACTGTTGTGGGTTAATACAGTTTGGTTTTTAGTTGAAGTAAAAAGGTGGAATACCGCCCTGTAAGGACCTTTGAATTTCTTTAAAAAGGCCAGACCTATCAGGAGCCAGTTCTTGGCTACAGGCTTATGGTTTGACGACTGAGAAAACGGAATGCGACTTTTGGTAATACCCATATCAGGCCGATAATGTGTTGGGGGCTCCCTCTTTTCTCCCGGTGAGGCACCAGGTAACGCCCCGCGGCAGCCGGGCCGGGCCGGGCCGGGCCTGCGGGCGCCGCTGCCCGCCTGTAGGGGAGCGGCCCGGCCATGCCCGGGCTCGGTAACAGCGGGAGAGGGGCGGAAAAGCCCCGGCAGCTGCCCGTGCCACCGGCCGGGGCTGGGGTGGGATGTGGATGTTCCCCCCTACCCCTCCCCAGGCCTCAGGGAGCAGCTCTGAGCGGCCCACGCCGTGAGCCCGAGGGGTGGAAAAGAAGGCATCCAGCAGCCTCCCCAGCACTCGGCCTGGAGAGCTTTGAGCTCCCTCGGCAGGGACCACATGAGCACCGCAGGCCTGGGCAAGCTTTAACTCTTTCCTGCCGGCAGGTGAACGTTCACGGCACTGGCCCTTCCCGGAGTGAGGGCAGACAAAATGACCGAATTTTAAGGAGACACAGCATGAAACTGAAGTCAGTAAAGAGAGAGTGAAAAGACTATTTGGGGCAAA
>VZUI01096607.1:0-13854 GCA_013401135.1 Cettia cetti
ACACAGGGGACAGTGACCCCGCCCCGCCGGGACACAGGGGACAGTGACCCCGCCCCGCCGGGACACAGGGGACAGTGACCCCGCCCCGCCGGGACACAGGGGACAGTGGCCCCGCCCCGCCGGGACACAGGGGACAGTGGCCCCGCCCCGCCGGGACACAGGGGGCCGCGGCCCAAATGTGCAGCCTGGGGACCCCGCAGGCCCCACTCACCCAGGACCGGTCCCTTCCTGGCCCTCAGCCTCCGGAGGAGCCTCCCCTGCTCTGAGCAGAGCTCCTGCAGCCTGGCCACCTCCCCCCAGAGCTGCAGGAACACCTCCTCCATCTCCATCACACCTGGGCAGGGCAGAGGAGAGGGAACGACCACCTGGGAATAGCAATAATGATGAGATTAATAATCACCCACTGATAACTGGTGTTATCCAAAGGCAGGGAGGAGGTGCCAGGGTGGCCCCGAGCTGGGGGGATGGGGAGGGTCAGGTGCTGTAGGTACCTCAAGATCCCAGGTGTTGCACAGAGAGAAGCATCCTCAATTCTCTCATAATTTATACAGGAAAAAGAGAAAAGGGAAGAGGTTCTTCCTAAGAGGAGCCAAGCTGGGCTTCTCCACCTCTCCCCCACGGCTTCCCCGAGCTCCAAACAACCCAAAAATCCCATTTAATGAAAAAAAAAAAAAAATCTACCTGGAAAAAGTTGTGTTTCCAACTCAGTACCAAAGGATCAAATTTTCTGGGAATGAGAGCAAAAAACTCCCTACTACAAACCCATCCAAGGAATGATGGCCATGGGTGGGGACACAATTCCCTTTTTTTTGAGCTGCTCAGCCCCTTCTCCTCCCAAAAATACCCCAGGAAGCACCACCCAGCTCAGAGCCACTCAGCATCAATTAACCAAATATTGGCATAATGGAGGAAAATTGTGTTCCCCACTTTTGCCCCCTCTTTAACAGCTGTATTATGGATTAAACTTCCCAGTTTTCCCATCTTGCACCAATTATTACCGGGCGAAAAGACAATAAATAAACCCAAAGCTGGGCACAAATCTGCAAACCATCTGCAAAGGGGATCTGAAAGGTTCGAGCGATCTTAATTAGCATAAATATGCAAATCAGCCTGGCTTCCTGTCAGCTCCTCCAGGTTTGCTGCCGCTCAGCGCTCGAAGTTTCAGCTCAGCGTTAAATTTAAGCTCTGGCTCAAATTAGGGGTTTGGCTGGAGGGTTGGATGGAGCCGCCTCCGACGCTGTGGATTCCCGGGGAGGGATGAAGGGCAGAAATCCTGAAGGAAACGCACCTGGAGCCAGAAAAACCTCCCAGGCAATGGTAAGGTTTTCTCCCGGCGCAGGGAATTACGGTGCTCACCCCACACCGAGGGGCAACTTCACCCCAATTTTGGCTCTTTGGGTTCCTCTGCTCCTTAAAAGTAAACATTTTTTCACCCCCCTCAAGGCAGCCAACTCCACCTCTAATTCAAGTTTTGTTTTGCCCGAGAGTTGCCTATAAAGGCGCTAATTAATTTTTAATTGGCGTGTGATGCAGAACCGCCGCTCCCTAACAGGCCTGGAAAGATTTTGTTACGGATTTCAGTCCATCCCTGCTGGGGTTTTTCGGGTCTCAATTCCTTCTCATTTCCCCCAGACTTGGTGTCACCAGGACGAAGCTGCAGGAGATTTTTTTTTTATGTCCCAAAAAAGCCTCTCCCAACTGCAATTAAAAGCAGCAATTTGGGAACACAAAACTCCCATTTTCGGGGTTGAGAGAGTGGCTCCGAGGGGCTGAACCCGACGGGGGGAACGGGGCGGGTTCAGGGCACCCAAAATCCTCCAAATCCCATCCCCACAACGCAGCCCAGCATGGACCCCAAAACCCTTCTATTCCCCCCAAAATTGACTTACCCTGGTGGGGACCGCGCTGGCCCTGCCCGGTGGCCGCGGTGACGTCGAGCTGAGAGTGGCTGTCGCCTGAGAGTCGAGCAGCAGCAAATTTGGGGGAGGGAATTTCCCCTCCGGGTTTTGAGCGAAGAGCGAAACCTCCGCAGCAGGAAACGAAACGGGCGAGAGCGGCGGCTTCGGAGTGAACTCGGAAAAGCCTCGGGGAGGGCGATGGAGGCCCCGGGGGCTCGTGGGGGCCGAGGGTTGGCTCCAGTCCGTGCCTCAGTTTCCCCTCACACTTTATTCCAGTTCGTTAACGCTTTATTGCGGGGCTGATGGGTGTTTGTGCCCCGGAGACCTCATCCCCTGTAAACCAGCTAATATTCCAGCTAATATCCCAATAATCCCGATTAATCCTTGCTCTGCTCCAGCTCAAATCTCCCAAATCCTCCGTGCAGTGCCAGAGCCAAAGAAAAATCCTCGGCTGGGCCCGTCCCTCGGGGGGGTTTTCCGTGGCCATCCTGCTTCTCCCAGCACACCCAGTGCCAGGCGCTTACTGGGGCCAGCACACCTGGGCTCACACCTGTGACCTCCACAGGCCCCTGCGGCTCCCAGTGTCCCCCGTGCCAGGCCTTTACTGGTCCCAGCACACCTGGGGCCCAACCCCTGCGGCTCCCAGTGTCACCAGTGCCGGTCCCTTACTGGTCCCTGTCACGGCCCCTCCATTTCAGGTGGCACCAGGACCAGACGTTATTCCAGCGCCGGCCGGGCGACTCCAGGACGCGACAGGTCCCTCTAGGACCCGGCGTTTCTCCCGGCCCGGGCGGCTTTAGGGCCGCGGTCCCGCCCCGTGCACCTGCCCCGGGGGGCGGGGAACGGGGAACAGGTAGCGCAAGTGGCCCCGCCCCAGCCGGACGCACCTGCGGCCCCGCAGCCGCTGTGGAGCCGGTGAGAGGGGAGGTGACGGGGGTCCCGTCTGCTCTAAGCGGGTCTGGGGGTCCCGGTGCGCAGCCCTCGCTGCAGGGAAGGGGAGCCGGCGGTTCCGGGGTCGTGGTGCGACGCGAGGCCCCGCTCTGCGGTAAAGGGGGTCTGGGGGTCCCGGTGTGAAGGCCCTGCCTCGGGGGAGGGGGTCGGGGGATCCCGGTGGTCCCAGTGCGAAGCGCCCCACCGCGGTAGGGGGGTCTGCGGGTCCCGGTGTGCCCCCACTCCCCCCGACAAGGGGGACGGGAGGGTCCCCGTGAGGAGCCTCGGCCCGGGGGAAGGGGGAGCAGGGTGGGCCTGGTGGGGGGCCCTCCTGGGGGTGGGGCGCTCGGGGGCCCGCTGCAGAGGCGCTTCGGTAGAAGGGGGTTCAGGTGGTCCTGAGCTGGAGCCCCCAGGGCAGGGGGGTCCGGATGGAGCCCCCGGAGCGGCCCCGCGGCTCCAGGGGCTCTGGCAGTTCCGGGCAGGGCAGTGCGAGGACCCGGCCCCCGCCACCCCCGCGGGGCGCCCCACGACCCCGGCGGGGCGGAGACCCTCACACACCCCCCAGCTCCGGGAGTTCCCATCCCACGGCACTGGGAGCTCGTCCAGGACCCTCTGGGCTCATCCCGAGGGATAAGAGCAGCACCTGGAGCCTGCAGGATCCTGCTTCCTGTGAGCTCCCACCCCTCGCTCTCCCCAGGACATCCAGCTCCTCCCACTGGAACTGAATCCCACCTGGAACCATCCCGCTTTCCCTGGCTGCTCCCCGCTCTTGGCTTTTCCCAGTCCCTGCCCCTCCCGGTGTCATCGTGGCTCGCTGCCACGTGGAGCCGGTGGCCACCCCGCCCGCGGCAGAGTCAGTGTCAATTCACTTCTATTTTATTTATTTTCCTTTTTTTCCTCCACGACTTTATCTCTGTTTCCACCTCTTCCCACCATCCCTCCCTCCCACATCACGGGGGATGCTCCTCGAATTCCCACCGGGCCGTTTTTCCCCTTTTTCTGTCCCCAGCAGGCTCCACGGGGTCGTTTTGGGTTGTTTTCCCAGGGCGCAGCGCGGGATTTTGGGGCTGGGCCGGGTGGGATGGAGCAGAATCCCCCCGGGGTATGCAGGGCAGGTAGCGGAGAGCGCAGTGCACCGGGAGCTGAGGCTGGAGCTCTGTGCCAAATCCTCCCGCTCCAGACTTTTAGGGGACAGGGGATATTTTTATTTGTATTTGACTTTTTGACCCTTTTGGGGAAAGGATTGAGGAGGGGATTGGGGTCCCCCGGGAGCGGCAGCTCTTGTGCACAACCTGTGCCCCCCCCCCCCCCCCCCCCCCCCCCCCCCCCCCCGCACACCTGAGTGTCCCTCTGGGGTTAGTTAGCACCGGCACCTAACGAGCTTCGTTAGCAACGTGGCAGGAAGGAAGCTCAGAGAGTTGTGGGGTTGATGGAAACGGGTTTTGGGGTTTTTTTCCCCAAAATCCGTTGCTTTCCCCTCTCCCTTCTTGTACAGCAGCGCCGTGCAATGAAAACCTCGGTGCTCGGGGGCTGCGTCGCTCAGCTCCGGGCAGGAATTCCGAGGAGATGGCAGGAAACACGAGGGGGTTGATGTTTTTTCTCCGATTCTGCTTTTCCGAGCTGGATGGGGCCGGGCGGCCTTGGCAGTGAAGCGTGGTCCAGCTTTGATCCCGCGGCTCAAAGCGGGGACCCCGAGACCCTCCTCCTCCTCCCCAGCCCAAACTTCCTCGCCCTTGAAGTTGTGGCAGGTGCCCTTCCCCGCCCCATTCCCAAGAGAATGAAAAGGAAAGGGGAGAAAGGAATCAAGGGAAGGGGGGGGCACCCCGAAGTGGAGGAGGAGGAGGAGGAGATGGCGGTGAATGGATCCCGCCGGGCTCGTCCATGCTCCGGCGGCCGCGCCTTACAAAGGGGAGCCGCGGGAAGTTTGAGGGTGGTGGGGAGCTCAGAGCCTCCGACGGTTCCCGGGGCAAGTTCGGCAGCCGAGCTCCCGGTGGCCGCGGCACCGGACACCGAACGTGCTGCTCCAGCTCAGCCGAACCCGGGGCACGGCACGGTCTGTTCGGGTTTTCCTTCGCAGGCAGGAAAATGCGCAGGGAAAGACTTTTTCCCAGAGGCCAAAAATATTTTGGCAAAATTTTGGCTCTGTTTTAACTTCGGCGTGCAAGGGGCAGTGGTGGGGGGAGGTCCCAGAAGAATCTTTTTGGGGGGTCCCGTGTGTGGTGGTGTGGCGTGACGCATCCTCCGGTGTTTATTTACCCGCACTTTTCCAGGTGTTTTAATTTTGGGATGGATTTAGGGGCTGGAAGGGCTGGGGGTAATGAATTTTACAGGTGTAGCTTGTTCCAAACTTTATATTAATATATTGCTAATATTATATTACTATATTAATATATTGCTAACATTGTATTGCAGTATTGATATGTTGGTAATATTACTTTACTGTGTCAATATATTAATGTATTACACTGATATTGTATTGTTACGTTATTAATTGTTATTAACCTGGTCTAGTGGGAGGTTCCCTGCCCGTGGCAGGGGGCTGGACTGGATAATCTTTAAGGTCCTTAACAAAAGCATTCCGGGGCTTGATTATACTTATATATTCTGTTTTAGGTACAATATAATTTATTTTTAATACAATATATTATATCTTCAGTACAATATTTCTAATTTGACATCAAGGGGATGAACCCGGGGCGCATCCAGCCCGGGAATTAACTGCAGGTGTTTCTGCTTCCCGCAGGTCACCGGAGCGAAGCAGGACACAGTGATGCACCCTGAGCCCCCACACTCCTGAATCCCCCAGCCCAGCCTGGAGAACCCTCCAAAAACCCCCCCAAACCCCAGAATGAGGCTGTTCCGCCGCCGCTACAGCCCCTTGAAGGTGGCCTTGGCGGGCGCCGTCTTCGTCCTCTTCCTCTTCATCCTCCAGAAGGACGTGGGGAGCAAGGACCCGGGCGAGGAGCCGTGGCTGCGGAACATCGTGCAGGGCAAGGGCCAGGTGCTGGGACTGATGCTGGGCGCCGTGCGGGACCTGCGGGACTCGATGCCGCGGCTGCAGATCGGGGCCCCGGAGCCGCCGCCGGAGCCGCTGCCCAGCGCCCGCTCCTGCCTGCCCGGCGCCTACACCGCGGCCGAGCTGCGGCCGCTGATGGAGAGGCCGCCCCAGGACCCCGCCAGCCCCGGCGCCGACGGAAAAGCCTTCAAGAAGGATCACTGGACGCCCGAGGAGATGAAGGAGAAGGAGCGGGGCTATGAGAAGCATTGCTTCAACGCCTTCGCCAGCGACCGCATCTCCCTGCAGCGTGCGCTGGGGCCCGACAGCCGCCCCCCCGAGTGAGAGCCGGGCCGAAACCCACCGGGGCGCAAAACCCCCTTAAAATGGCCACTCACCCCCTTAAAACTGGCCGTTTACTGCCTTGAAATTGGCCACTCGATCCCTTAAAAATGGCCACTCACTTCATTAAAAATGGCTATCTATTCCCTTTAAATTGGCCATTTATTCCCTTAAAATTGACCACTCGCTCCCTTAAAAATGGTCACTCACTCCTTTAAAAACTGCCACTTACTCCCTTAAGTTTCAGAGGAAATTAAAGCAGATTGGAGCCAGGATGTCACCCAGCAGCGGCAGGGGTTTGAATGGAGACAGAGCTGGAAAAAAGATGAATTTATTTATTATTATTTTTCCCTAATTTTGGCTCCTTGGGGGCGGGTTTAATAGCAACCGGCTCTTTGTGTCTCCCTGTACCTGCTTGGGGGCTCGGGCACCTCCCCGCCTTTCCCTCCTCTCGCTCCTTTCTTCCAGCGGCTCCAGCGGTCGGACTTTTTCTTTTCTTAGCCGAGTGGAACAGCCTCGGACCCTGCTGGGGTCGGGGGGAGGGAAACGGGGAAACTCCAGAGATTTCCCTGCCTGCCCTCGGCCGGGGGCTGCCGGATTAAAGCGGGGCCCCCCCAGCCCTGCCCGCGCGGGGGGGGGGGGGGGGGGGGGGGGGGGGGATGAGGGGGACATGGGGAGGAATTCGGGATGGAAAAAGCCTTGAAAGGGATGGAGGAATCCAGCCCCCCGCGCTGGCAGGCGATTATCCGTGCTTAGCAGGTGTAGCAGCGACAAAGGGGGGACACGGAGGCCGGGAACGGGACTCACTCAACCAAAACCAATGGGAATCAAAGCAGGGATGAGTCCAGAGGGGCCCGAGCTGCTCCCCCGCTGTGGGGTTTGGGGCGGGGGGACGGATATCGGGGGGGTCACTCCAGTCGTGCCTCCCCCTTCACCCCTCCCCATTCTGCCCCCCCAGGTGCATTGACCAGAAGTTCAAGCGCTGCCCTCCCCTCCCCACCACCAGCGTGGTCATCGTGTTCCACAACGAGGCTTGGTCCACCCTGCTCCGGACAGTCTACAGCGTGCTGCACTCGTCCCCGGCCCGCCTGCTCCGGGAGGTCATCCTGGTGGACGATGCCAGCACGGACGGTGGGTGGGGCCACGGGGACACAGAGGGCAGAGAAAAAAGGAACAGGACGGCTTTTTGGGGGATCCCAGCTCTCATTTGGCCATTCCCAGCTCCTGGCTTGGCTCCATCTGCCAAGAAATCCCGGGATGCAGGACCGTGGTGGGATGTGGGGCCAGAGGGATGCAGGAGCTGAGATGGGAGGTGGCTCAGAGGGATGCAGGAGCCTGAGGGATGCTGGAGCCATGTGGGACGTGGATGCCAGAGGGAGGTAGGACAAGCTGTGGTGGGATGCAGGAGCCACAGAGAGCCGTGAGGGAGTGGTGAGGGGGTTTGGGGGCTGGAAGGAGGCAGGATCCACGGCAGGATGTGGGATCAGAAGGATGCAGGAGCCTTGGCAGGATGCAGGGGATGCCAAGCCCCTTTCCAAGCCTGGAGGCAGCAGCTCTGAGCCACTCGATGCTCCCAGCATGCCGGGATCCCCCGACAGCCACACCCTGTTTCACATCCACCCCGCAGCACCCCCGGGATTTTCCCTTCCCCAGCACCGTTAACCCAGCCCTGGGGACAAACCGAGTGCCCGCAAACCTCCACCCTCAGCCAGCTGCAACCCTGGTTAATTAGCACCCAGAGCTAATTAACGCAGGGTTCAGTGTCGGGGCGCTGGGAGGAGTGGACTCTGCCCTTGCCCCAGATAAATTCTCCCTTTCCACCCACGGGGCTCCCCAGGAGCAGGAACCTCACGGTGCCCCTGGGCTTCACTGCCCCAGAACTCCACTCCCACTGTGGCTGGACGTGGGTTGCACTCGGGTCCCCTTCCCAGGACGGTTTTCTGGGGTCCCAGCTCCCACTTGGCCATTCCCTGCTCCTTGCTTGGCTGCATCTGCCAAAAATCCTGGGTTCTACCCGGGAACCAGTTCTGCCTGGGAATCTACCAAAAATCTCTGCTGACCCCGTGCCCGCTGTCCCTTCCCCCAGTAACAACTCGGTCCTGGTGACACTCAAAGCACAGGGCTGTGACCTCCTCACCCTGCCAGTCTCCAGCCCCTCTCCAGAGAGGGATTAGACAGGAAGGGGCTTAGACCCTTGTAAAACTCATAAAATGGATCCGTGGCACATGTGAAACAAGCATCTCCTCCTGCATGAAGGGAACTCTGGTCAAGCCATGGGGAAGCACATAAAACTCATTTTCTTTAGCTGAAAATACACTTGGGTTTGGGGCAAAGGCTCAGGTGTCCCTGAACCCAAACCCAACTGCAGGGTCTGAGCAGCAGCGGGTGGGATGGGGTGAGATGGGGTGGTTTGGGATGGGATGGGGGCAGCAGGATGGGTTGTGGGTTGCAGGGACCTGCCTCTGATGGATCTGGATGCTCTTCCCACTGGCAGAGTACCTGAAGGAGGAGCTGGATCGCTACGTGGAGCAGCTGCAGATCGTGCGCGTGGTGCGGCAGCGGGAGCGCAAGGGGCTCATCACGGCGCGGCTGCTGGGGGCCAGCGTGGCCAGCGGGGAAGTGCTGACCTTCCTGGACGCCCACTGTGAGTGCCCACCCTCCCTGTGACCCCCCTGTGCGCCCCCGGGTGCTGTGAGTGGCGCTGGCCCCGCTCCAACCCTGCCGCGTGTCCCAGGCGAGTGTTTCCACGGGTGGCTGGAGCCGCTCCTGTCCCGCATCGCTGAGGAGCCCACGGCCGTGGTGAGCCCCGACATCGCCACCATTGACCTCAACACCTTCGAGTTCTCCAAGCCCGTGCAGAACGGGAAGCAGCACAGCCGGGGCAACTTCGACTGGAGCCTGACGTTCGGCTGGGAAGTCATTCCCGCACGGGAGAGGCAGCGCAGGAAGGACGAGACCTTCCCCATCAAGTAAGCCCAGCTCGGGGCTCTTTATCCAGCTGGGTTTGTTCTTTTTTTCCAACAGTTTGGTGTTTTCCGTGGTTTTGGTGCCCCCGGGCAGGTGGTGCTGCCCCTTCCCAGCGGGGTTTTCTCTCCTGGGATTCTTGGCTTGGGGGATCTCGGAGAGTTTGTGCCCGGCCACGGTCAGAGCTGTGGGGGTGGTGGAGGACAAACCTCACCTGGGGCTTGGGGAACGCGGGGCCACAACGGATCTTGGAATCGCCTCCGGCCACCTCTCGCTCCGGCAGAGTCGCCCATTAAGGATTTAATTGCTGTCTGGGACGCCCGGGTGCCCCCGCACAGAAGGAGTCACCTGTGGATCAGGCTGCACCGAAATCCCTCTCTTTATCCCTCTGTTTTACGTGCACAGAGAGCCTGAGCGGCTTTCCCGCCTCTCCGCAGGATAAACCGGGTGCTCCCACTGGGAGACACCGGACACCCCGCCTGGCCCCGTCCCCACCCCTGCCGCGGGGCTGCCTTTGTGCACGGGTCACCTGGGAGACGCTCCTGTCCCAATAAAGGCCCCTTTCACCTCCAGCCGGGCACTTGGCTCCCGCCGCTGCCTCGTCTCCAGCAGCTCAGCGAATCCTTGGGGTTTATTATTTTTCCTGAATAAAAGCTAGGTTCTGTTCCAGCCTCAGATAGAAAAGATTAGGGAAGCAGGAGGAGGGATCGGGGCACCGAGCTCCCACCTCCCCCTCTTTTTAGCAACATGTTTTTGGTAACAATATCCTCTTTTCACTTTGAATCCAGCCAGCAGCGAGGCCCCTGCTTGTCACGCTGTCACCTCTGTCCCCTCCCAACAGCCGGGCCCAGCCTGTCCACCAAAGCCACCACAGCTGGCTGCGGGGGGACTCTGAATTTGGGGCTGTGATGTCCCAAAATTCGGATTTTTGCTCTTTTTATTTGTGTTTCACCCCTTCTTTGCCCCCTCAGGTCCCCGACCTTTGCAGGTGGCCTCTTTGCCATCTCCAGGTCCTACTTCGAGTACATTGGCTCCTATGATGACCAGATGGAGATTTGGGGGGGCGAGAACGTGGAAATGTCCTTCAGGGTAAGGACGGGGGTGTCACCCTCAAAGGGCACCTCCAGGGAGCTCCCTGTTGGGGGGCCCGGGGGCTGGACCCCCCCACCTCAGGTGTGGCTTCCCACAGGTGTGGCAGTGCGGGGGACAGGTCGAGATCATCCCCTGCTCCGTCGTGGGCCACGTGTTCCGCTCCAAGAGCCCCCACACCTTCCCCAAGGGCACCCAGGTGATCTCCCGGAACCAGGTGCGCCTGGCCGAGGTCTGGATGGACGATTACAAGGAGATCTTCTACCGCCGCAACCAGCAAGCCTCGCAGATGGCCAGGGAGGTACTGCACACCCCGGGGGCTGCTGCTGCTGCCGGGGGGGCCGGGGTGGTACTGCACACCCTGGGGGCTGCTGCTCCTGCCAGGGGGGCAGGGAGGTACTGCACACCCTGGGGGCTGCTGCTCCTGCTGGGGCCGCTGCTGCTCCTCTGGGAGCTCTGCCCCAGCACGGTCTGGGAAACCACACACAGGTGGACAGAAGTAATCTAATGCCTTTTGTTTTTCTTTCCTCCTCTGGCCAGAATGTTTCCTAGTAGGAAAACATTGGGTTTTATGAATTTTAGTTTTGTTTGTTTTTTGGGATTGGGTTTTTTTACAACACCAAAACTTTGTTCCAAAATATCTCCAAGTTCTTGGTGGAGCCTGTGGGTACCTGCCAGGTGACCCCTCCCTCAGTTTTCTCTTTGGTCACACCATGAGGGATGGTGACAAAGCCGGGATGACTCCCAGCTCTGAGCCCCAGCTCAGAAAGGCGTTTTGGGGGATTTTCCCTTCTGTTTTCTGAAGTGAGCTGAATTTTCTCCCATGACTCTGTCGATAGAAGACGTTTGGTGACATCACAGAGCGGCGCAGGCTGCGGGAGCGGCTGCACTGCAGGAACTTCACCTGGTACCTGCAGAATGTCTACCCCGAGATGTTCGTGCCCGACCTGACCCCGGCGTTCTACGGAGCCGTGAGTGCGGCACAGAGCTGGGCTGGGAACGGCCCCAAGGCTGGGCTTGGGGGTTCTGCATCAAACCGGGGGGGAGGGGGGGCTGGGGCTGCCACATCTGTCACCTCATCTGTCACCATGTCTGTCACCGCTCACTGTGTCTCTGTCACCTCACCTGTCACCGGCTGGCGGGGCCGGTTTGGGCTCCTGCTAAGCTGGGATCCTCAGAGCTGATTTGGGGTGAGTTCCAGGGTGGGGAACCCCCAGGGACGTGGATTTGGGTTAAACTCGGGGGAAGAGCTGGAAACTTCCTGGAGCCCCAAACACCATCCTGGCGCAGGAAGGGCTGGGAAAACTGAGCTGGGGAGGGGATGTGGAGCTCCAGCTCCATCCCAAAGGAATCTGGGGATGGTGGGATCCAGGACCCATCTCCAGCCACCCACCCACAGGGAAGTGGAGACAGGCAGGGCGTGGAGGGCTGGCTGTGTCCCTGAGGGAGCTGGGGACAGCAGGACACGGAGCTGTGGCTGCATCCCCAAGGAGCTGAGGACAGGCAGCATGAGGGGCTCCGTCCCTAAGGATGGAGCTGCCAGAAGAGCCCTTTCCCTCAAACCAGATCCCGAGTCTGCCCCTCCTTAGCCAGAGCGGTGTGACAGCAGCTGGCACGGCCAGGTGACAGCCGGGTGACACCTGGGCCGGGTGCTGGCTCCCATCCAGCTTTTAATCCACCTTTATTTCCTGAAACCTCAGCCCGGGCGCCTTTCCCTTTGTCCCGTGTGCCGGAGGCGATGGCTGGGGCGTTCCTGGTGTTCTGGAAAGGGCACGGGACCCGGACTCGGTGCTGCGGCCGGGATCGTGTTTGCACAGCCCAGAGCCCTGCACTGCCAAACCCGAGCCAGCTCCGACCCTGGCTCCTCTGAGCCCTTCTTTCTTCCGCTCTCCCCACCTTTTTCCTCACTCCTGCTCCTTTTCTCCCTGCCCCGTCTCTTTTCCCCCTCTCCTCCCCTCCTCACCCCGCTCCCCTCACCTTTCCTCTCCCTTTCCCCCATTTCTTTTTCCCTCTTTCTCTCCCTCGTTTTCCTCCCTGCTCTTTTTCCCACCATCACCTCTTTTCCTCCTCAACGCCTCTCTTCCCCCCACGCCGCAGATAAAAAACGAGGGCACCAAGAGCTGCCTGGACGTTGGGGAGAACAACCACGGTGGGAAACCTCTCATCATGTACCCCTGCCACGGGCTGGGGGGCAACCAGGTGCGACCCCCAAACCGCCCCCATCATTTCCCCCTCTGTCCCCCCGGTTTCCCCCGGGGCTCAGCTCAGTGACGGCCCCGCTCGGCTCTTCCCGCAGTACTTTGAGTACACGAGCCAGCGGGAGCTGCGCCACAACATCGGCAAGGAGCTGTGCCTGCGAGCGGGCTCGGGCACGGCCGAGCTGGGCGAGTGCCAGTTCCGAGGGAAGCCCGGCCGGGTGCCCGCCAGCGAGGAGTGGGACCTGGCGCAGGTGAGGAGACCCCTCGGCCCCGGGAATCGCCGCCGCGGTGCTGCTCCTCCGGAGCTGTTTCCCCTCGGTCCCGTGTTCACCCCGCGGTCGCTCCTTGATCGCTTGCGTTGTTTCTCGGCAGAACCGGCTGATCAAGAACTTGGCCTCGGGGATGTGCCTGACGGCCCGCGGGAAGCACCCGGCGCTGGCTCCCTGCGACCTCACGGACCCGCACCAGCTCTGGTCCTTCACCTAAAAGCGAGCGGAGCCCCCGGCCACGCTCAGGAAACCAGGATCCAAAAAAACTTTTTCGTTCGCTTTAATTTAAGAAGTGAAAGCCTTAAATATGCTGCATTTCGTGGTTGCCTTGAACTGAATCCCTTTGGGGGCCGGGCTCTGCCGGGGACACCCCACGCACCCCGAAACGCCGCGGTCGTGGCGGGGACGCTGCTGCCGATGCTCCTCGGAAGACGCTGCTCATCCTCCCCATCCCGGCTCCACCCAGAGACTCTTCGGTTCGTACCGGGCGTTAAAAACGTGGATGCGCCTCCCCAGGTGTAGGACCCGTGCGGGAAAATCCGGCGAGGAGGAGGGTGCGGAGCCTGGGGCTCCTCCCGTCCGGGGGGATCGTGGCTTGCGGTGGCCCCTGGCGGGCAGTGGGAGAAGCTGGGATCTGTGCCTTAGGAATCACGTTGGATTTGGAGGGGGGAGGAAGTTGGATCTTTGTTTTTTCTGCTGTTATTATTAAATGATGATGATTGGGGGTGCTATTTTGCCTGTGCTGAGCAGGAGGAGTTTTCCCTGCATGGCGTCACAGAATCCTTCTGAAGAGGATCCCGGGTGCCACATCTCCTCTCTTCCGGATTTTTTATTTTTTTGACTATCCCAACTCCTGTAGCTGCCACTTTTGTTGCCATTTCATTTTTAGTCGGGGGCGGGGGGGGGGGGGGGGGGGGGGGGGGAGGAGGAAATCCTCCTGGACATGACAGGAGGGTGAGAGCCTGTCCTGGACACACAACCTCAAATAAAGAGATGATTTATTTTACACAAATCGTGTCTCTGGCCCTTCTGAGCTCCCCACTCTCCTCTCATGTCATATCACTCTTCTTGTTCTAGAAACTCGCTGTTTGCCTCCAAATGAGTTTACAGCTCTTTGTGCCACAGCTGGGGGCTCAGCTGCGGATTGGGGTGTCCCTGGGTGGGGTGGG
>VZUI01096609.1:0-24368 GCA_013401135.1 Cettia cetti
ATAACAGTTCTGTAAACATTACTTTGTTTACATGAAATTTCTGACTCCAAGGCTGAAGGCTGGAAAACAAGGCGACAGCACTCCAGTACCAGTCATGTCTGTATTATGCCAGCTGCAGACCACAAGATTTCATGAGGCACAGGCCTGACATGGTAACTCCATAGGACTACAGTAAACAATTTGAAAGGTCCAGTGAAAACAACATAGCAAAGAATCAGAAAATGAGGCTTTGGAGGCAGCAAGGACTCATTGAACCCCCTGAAAATCGGTTCTTTATCTACACTGAGAAGTAGCTCCACTGAAAAATAAAGATTAGAAAACTAAGTTGCATCTCTAAGGAATACAAATTGGTATTCTTATTTATTTGGAAGAAGAGTAAAAATGAGCATGTGTTTTTATACACATAAGCCTGTAACATGAAAAAAAATAAAGAAAATCAACCGAGTTGTAAAACTGGTCCATTACCTAATGTTATTCTAACCTCCTCTGAGACTTGTGGTTCCTGACTAAGGATTTGTTTATAAGCTGGTGATACTTCGCTCTCAATGGTACTTCAGTATCTGAGTTATTTAAATTAAAGTTAGCTTGCCTATCTCAACATTATATTGCAGTCCTATACATGATGCCAGTGTAGATGTATACACCTCAGATCTCCAACATTCAGGTCAGTTACGGTTTGTCAAGAAACTGTTAGAAGAAAATTCACAGGGAAAGAACTGTCTTAAAAATTTCTTCTTTCATTTCTGTTTTTTCTTGCACAAAGGGCAGTCTTGTATTTTCAGTCTGCATAGCCTCAGGCAATTCACACAGTACAGAATAATACTATTCTATTGAGAAATGAATTACTGTGAAAGGCATTGGAGAGCTCTGTAACCTTAGAGAGCATCAGAAAGTCAGTGTTTCACGGAGGTGTTGCAGAACTTCCCTTCAGCCAGGGGTCACAGTAATAACTCTGTGAGGAAACCTACCTATTCCTCACTGAATACTATCCAGGTTGTTCAGGAAGGACACAGGCCCAGAATCATATATACTGAAACCTTGAGAATAGATTTAAGCATGTCAAGATCCATTACCTGCATGTTTTCTAGCTATATTAGTAGCTGTCCTTTATGGGTTAGCATAAAGTCTCTTTGCTCTTGGGACACTTTTCCCTCCTTCTTTTTTCAGTGACTTGAACATCTGTAGCTAGGGCAAAGGAGAGGCTGCTGTTAAGCAGTGGTTTTCTGCATCTGCTGACTTTGCCCAATTAGGAACAGGATCATCAGGAAACCAAATGTGTGCTGAAAGCCTTACAGGAGTTTGTAGATCTGTTAAGGAAACTACCCAGTCTGAGCATTCACAAGACTCGCTGGCAGTCTGAGACTGAAGCCCCTCCACAGCTGCAGTAAGCCCACAGGTGCCCCACACACCCCACTCACAGTCAGACCAGGTTTCCTGACTGGCTTAACCCCAGGCTTCCCATTGCAAAGTCTGAGATGTCTCATTCCACAAAGCCATTTACTCACAGTGCAGTAACATAAAAACAGCCCGGGCTGGTGCCTCCAAGAAGGAACTCCCAACAAAGAAACCCCTGGGCTTTTATACCCTCACAGTCTACCCAGGTGCAAGTCTCAGTTTTCCTCCTGAGGTCTCCCAGTGTCTATCCAGGTGGCTGGCACCACCTTCTTTGTGCCATTTGTTAACCAAAATGTTGGCAGTTCATGGTCTCTTGTCTCAGGCTTCCTCCCAGAGCTAACCCTGCATGTTAATCTGCAGCTTGCAAATAGAGCTACCTGCACTAGATGTATTCCTCAACAAGACCATGCCTTCAGGCTGACAGCTAAGGTACTGTCACCAAAATAGGCTCAAAATCAGCTTGGGCAAAAAATCATTATGTGATCATCTGTGACTGCTGCAGACCCTGTGCAGCTAAGTGGGGAGCTGTTTCAGCCAGTCTCATTCTAGGAAGGTAGATAACTTTGTATAGCTCTCTTCTAGATGACTTGCAGCATTTCACTGTACCTGGCCAGTACACCTCAGCCTTGATAGATCTCTCTGTGATGCTTTTTTAATTCTTATAACTAGTCTCTAGAGCACATCATAAATTTTCAGAGAATTATTCTATCTCTTTTTCATTTGTCTTTTCTTCCTTGTCCTTGCTTCCCAAAGCCCTATGATTAGCATTTTGAATGTATTTCTTTATACACCTTAGTTTGCACATTATTGGCTTTAGGCTGCATTTCTTACTTGCAGCCTTCTGAAGTCACAACCAATTCATTTATAATGAAATACAATAAATTAATAACATTCTTGTTTAATTGACAATTGTTTTGATTGACATCATAGAAAGGCTTAATCTGGTGATAAAGTACTTCTGATTAATTCATTTTCCCTACTCCTGATCCCCACCACTAATTTTATAGGGACTCTTACTGTAGAGTCTTCATTGAGAACTTCTTTGGGCAAGTATAAAAGCTGAGGTGTCTTGAAGTGATGAGGCCTTGTTCTCATTTTTGCTCAGTCATGTACTCTCTTCTCCTCTTTCTGTGGGCACCTGAGGTGGATTTATATTCTGAGAAAATTTTTTTAATGTATTGGATGCAAAATATCTGCCTAATAAAAACCTGCAGATGAACCTGGAAGGTCCCTGACCCCTTAGATTATTTTCTATCATCACCTACAGCCATTCTCTCTGTCAGGACTGCTAGATCAATTCCCTTCCCCAGCTTTCTGAGAATGCCACTGGAAGAACCAGTGACACTCTTCTCTCAACAGTCAGATTTTTCAGTATAGGAATACTTGGTAAAGTTTTTGTTTTATTGTAATTTTTAAGGTATATTTTTAGAACTATCTCTGATCGAATCACCATAGGGTTCTTTGCCTTCAAAGCTCAAGTTTGTCTCTCACTGTCCATGCCAGTGCCAAGTCAGACTGGCTGCAGTGGATGACACAAGGGATGTGTTGAACCAGCAGTTCACAAGATTCTTTTGGCCCTTAATGCAACACTTAGCAGTCCTGTGCTCTGTCCTCAACCGTAACACTACTCAGGTCTGCAGGTGTCCATCCTTAAGCCCCAGAACAGACACTCATACTTGTTTGCCTGCTTATTTCCTTCCCAGACTTATCCTAACTGGCATCTTCTAATTCTTTTAGTACACAGGAAGGTTGCTCCCATGCGAGAACGGTGCATGACTCTGGCACCTCCTGTGAGAAGTTTGCAACCCAGCTGAAGACAAAGTCCTGACAAGGGGCTCTCTCAAAACAGACATGGAGAGCCCTTATTGAATGTACAAATACCCTGAAGTGTCAGTTCATGTTGTTGCTCCATGCCAAAGACAGAAGGATTCTTTTTCTCCACCCTCCGTTACAGGGCCCAAGAGCCAAATACCCTCATTGAACAGACTGTCTCTCACTCTCCAGATGTTCGCCCACTCCTGGGCAGTGACATAGGAAAATGTTTCATGTAGCAGGAAGTTTAGCAGTTCCTGCACATTCCTGAAAGCTTTTAATGAGGCTGAGGCTCATTAAAACACACCCAGCTCTCACACCATGGGAGCTGAAGTAAGGGCATAAAATACCAGATTAGTGTTACTGCAAGTGAGAGGATACACCAAGCCTGGTCTGGAAAACCGGGAAAATCATTCTGGCACTACAACATTTAAGAAATCTTCTGAAGCCCCACTTGGCTGCACAATCTGAAGAGAGAGAAGTGTGATGGAGGCCATAAGTAGTCAGTAATATGTCAGTGAGACAGCCTGGCTGTCTGTCTCCTACTTACGCACAAAGCCCGCTATTTCTTTATTCTCTCTCTTCCATCACATCACTGCTACTACCTTTAGCAGATGACCACTAAAGTCTGCAAATCATTCACTGTGATCTGAGTCCATGCCCCTTCTTAACTGATCACTCTCCTTTTGTTGTCTAGTCAACACATGCAGAGGGCAGCATGGAACTCAAAGGGTTCTTTCAGATGCTGCTTCCTGGATGAAAACGTTCAGAATAGGGAAATCAGTTCACAGATCTTGTCCAGATGATGGACTTCAAGGGAAGTGGATAAGCAGACTAAATTCTATATTGACTAGGAGGTTCAAAGAGTCTACAAATGTAGAGTTGCGTTATTTATAATCTGTTCCACATGGGATTCCCTCTTAGGCCTGCCCTGGACCTATCTCCATGACTCAGATAGAGGACCATGAATAAGGACAGAAAATACTGGGTTCTGCAATAAGGGAGAAAACTGAGAACTTTCACAGTGGCACACAGTCTCTCTTTGTGGTGAAAGGGCCAGGTTGGTGTACTGTACATTTCACTGAGAATGATCAGGTGTTCCTGGGACAAGAGATTAATGGTCAACTAAAACTGAAAATATTTGCACTTTAAAACCACCTTTTCCTGTCCTTCCTACAGTGCCTGCAATACCTCCTCCATGTGCTGATGGAGTACATCTCAGTTGTCTGCTTGTCCCCCTAGATTCTCACCATCCTGCACCTACAGGAGCAGCCAAACATGCTGCACACACATTCAAACCAGGGGAGGCCACACTGCACTGATGGGATGTTGTCTTGTTCTGGAAAGACTGGTGTCTGCCAAGGAAGGTAGGAGCCTCCCTAGATTTGGAGAATGTAAACCCTCTCCCACCAAATTATTATAATTTTGAAATTAAGGGACACTCAGGCAAAGATATGGGAATAGGAATAACAGTTCTTTACTAGGAAAATGAAAATGTAGTAGTACAAAAAAGAGCAAGCAAATAGAAAAAAATAAAACACTGACAGAGTCAGAATACAACTTGACACCCTGTTGGTCAGGGTGTTGGTAGTCCTCCTGGAGTGACAGATGTAGTTCTGTTGGAGCTGAGATGATCCTGTAGAAGGGTGTAGTTTCCCTCTGAAGGTCTAGTGGTGGTGAGATGGGTCTGGTCTTCCTCTGGGAATCCATTAGAAACAGACTGCCTTGGTATTCTGACTCTTAGGTTTTATCCAGGTAGGAATGCTGGGCTCCTCCCCCTTGGTGTAGCATCTCACAATGGCATGAGGTAATTTTATCAGTCATCTGGTGAGCCTCAATGGCCCATTAACAGAAGATATTCCCCCCGGAGAGAGGATGGATCCTGGAAGAGATAAAAAACACTGCCTCACCTGGTCTACTACCAGGTGGTAATAGAATATATACTTTTGGTTACATCTTGCATTGCAACCTAAGACAGGTGTGTCTTTCCATTGCTTGAAAATCTCAACCTGAAGCCCTAGATTTTGAAGGTTAAATTTTAGAGGGTGTGCATCCTTCATTCTTAAATCTTCATTCCCAGATTGGAGGATAGAGTGGACGAAAGCCATTTACTAAGCCTTGTTTTCTTTCCAAACAAATCCTAGAGCTTTAAGCACACTTTTTATTTGTCATATTGCTCAAAAGAGTAAGATGAAAGGAGCTGTCTTTATGTTCCCTGTATATCTTTCAGCAATTTGCCGAGCCCCAGCAGGAATGCTAGTGTTTATATCCTCTATATTTCACATAGTACTCACTCTGTGGCCAGAGGGTCTATGTATTATTGTTATTTTTGGTTCAGCTTTCAGAGCTTGCATATTGCAAACAGCCTTCTTTTTTTTTTTTTTTTTTTTTTTTTTTTTTTTTTTTTTTTTTTTTAAAGGAGACAGTAAAAACTTTGCGTTTGACAATGTCTGTGTCTCTTGACTCTGTACTTTTGGAAAGCCATCTCCTGTGGTATTCACACTATATCATCCTCCACCACAAGACAATTTTAAATAAGATATTCCCAGTCCTGCCAGCTTTCTCTAAACAAAGCCTGTGAGTTGAGAATGAGCTCAGTATATGCATGACATTTATTGGCATAGACACATCAATGGGAGGGGAGCAGTTAGGGTAATTTGGGATATTCTAGAAGATTTTGGGTAGAACTGTGGACCTCTCACTGATCTTCCTTCAGGGACCTTCATTTTCATTCATTTCAGACCATCAGCCTTCACAGACCCCAAATAAAGCACTGAAACTGAATGCCTGGCCAGCAGAGTTTCCTGTTTCTGCAACTGCCACAGAAAAATGGGATGAGAAGGCAAAAGCAAAGATTTATTCTCCTTGACGGGGTGGTTTGAGATGCACCTGCCTCTGGAACAGCCAATGCATGCCCTCTAGGAAAGGTACAGTAGGAGTTCTGATGGAGAAGAGAACCGCCTTTGTTTTTATACACAAAGCTGCCCCTGAACCTGATAAGGAGAAATGTAGTATTCTTATATCTTTAGCATGGTTAAAATTTCTATTTATTGTTGATATGAGTCAGTTGATGTAATAAAATGTACATCAGAATATACACCTTGGAAAAAAATGACTAATCAGACACCGTGTTAAAAAGTGCCTAAATGAATAACAGAGTAACATTAAATTCTTATTTGGAAGTATCCATATAATTTAAATGCTATTTAAATATCACTAATGGTTTGAATACTGTACAATGTTTCAGAAGCATTCACATGCCTAATTCCCTTTAACATCAGAGCCTATAAGGCATAGAAATATCTTTGCAGTAGTTTTCAAAGGCCTCAAATGCACTGAAAAAAACCCCACTGGTTTGTGGTTTTGTTGTTGTGAAATTTTATTTACAGGCTGCCTGTCTTTACCAAAAGTTTTTCCACTGGTTGCTGGCACTTTTTTTTTTTAATGTTCAAGCACTTTGAATAGTTTTGTTTGTCGTCAGTGTAACTAATCTCACAGATGGATTATTAGGCTTGAAGAATTTGTTTACATTTATAAATATTTTTTCTCATGGCTGAAACATTCTTGAGGGAGAAGTTTCTACTGAAACACTCCCTTTCTTTATAGAAAATGTACTTGTGTTTTGTTTGAAGGAGGCCACATGCCCTGGCTAGGCTGCCATGAACTGGTATATGGCTGCACATACAGTACACAGTGTACTTTTTTTTGGTATTTTTCTTCATCTCTCCCAGTCTCTGCTTCTCTTAATAACTTTAATAAACTGAAAGAGAAATCCTATGAAGGCTGGAGCTTTCAAACCAAAAATGCAGCACTTGAAATGAAATAGTACGATCTCATCAATCCCTATTTTTTAGTGCCTTTTCTATGCCCAGTAGACAGCTTTACTTTTATAAAACTTGACTCCTTGTCAGCCTTGAAAATACTATTTATTGACTGTCACTTTTATTTCCTATCAGCTATTGCCTCTTGTATATGGCTATACACAATGAGTTTCCAAACAAAATATTAAGTAATTTTTATGTTGACCAAGAGATCTAATTGCAAAGTCAAACTATTCTCCAACTGTGCACAAGTGAAGGAAAAGTTTTTCAATGTACTGTGGTACAGTTTTGTACACCTATACATCTGACATAAGAATAATGTGCACTGGGCTTGATCCAACAGAGAGTGGCTTTTGTGTCTGTTGATCCTGGACATTTCCAGAGCTCCCCAGGATCTCTAGTCAAAAAGTCTATTTTTGATTCTAATGGGAGAAAAGTGCTTCCTTCTATGGCTGCAGACTGCCAAATTATGCATCCCATTTTCCTGACTGGCACTGCAATAATCGCTGTAGTAAAGATTTTAGTCTTTACCTCTAAAGCCAGTTTGGCATGAAAGATTGATAAGCTGATGACTCAAAACCAAATGTATTTCATAAGAGAACATAGGCAGAAAGAGCTGCTGATTGTTTTCCCCTTTTGCACAGTAAATGAACTAACTAGCCAAATACATTGTTAGGCATCTCTTTTGTTTTCAAAGGGCTTTTGTTTTCCCGTAAATAACCCCTGCAAGTTTTGAAAATGAAATCAGCCATCACAAGCAGGCTTTTGAACATGCCATCAGGGCTGAATGCAGTCAGCATGCTTAAGAAATCATTTGTCATGATTCAATCAATGGGCCAGAGCAAAAATCTAAAGAAAGGCCGAAGTAGAATAAAACAGCATCAGGTTCCATGCATACAGTTTCACTTCAGAAAATGATTAATCCAGCAACAACTACATACTTATAGTATCCTGCATATTAAAGAAAAAAATACTGAAATAGGAAGAGTACTTTATTTACCAAAATAAGCTGATAATAATATCATAGCTGCAGCCAGAGATGTAGGTAGCAACAGGAGATTGCTGGACTGTCTCTGATGATATCTTTCAGTACTGTGGATCCAAAGCTGGAATAGATCCCTGATTCAGTGAAGTATTTAAGCATGTGCTTCATTCCAAATGAGTTCAAAGAGACTTAATCTTGTCCTTAAAGTAGGCATCTGTTTAAATATTTAAATTGAATGAGGACCTATCTTGATCAATTTTTATTGGAAACATCCACTGACTTCCATAACTGCAGAATTAGACTCCTACATAAGACTTGCAGAACGGTGGATCTGGGCTTTAGTCATTCACCTATTTGTGTCCTGTGTATAGTCCATCAGGGGTATGCTTGTATCTAGTCTTGGGATAGCTAACTGATCTCTTCTCTGTAGTTATCATTGACAGCCTGAAGTTGTCCTGGGGGGCTTCACTTGTTGGGCACTGGAACAGGCTCCCCAGGGCAGTTGTCACAGCACCAAACCTGACAGAATTTAAGAATGGTTTGGACAATACTCTCAGGCACATGGTGTGACTTTGGGGACATCCTATGCAGAGCGAGGAGCTGGACTTGATGATCCTTGTGTGTGCCTTCCAACTCAGCTTATTTTCAGTATTCTTGCTTGAAATCTCAGCTGATTAGGATGATAGAGCCTGACTCAGCAAAATACTTGAGCATGACTGCACAAGCTGGATAATAAGATGAAATTGGTTGGTGTTGGTCTAGGAGCTCTCTGAATAAATACTACAGTTCCCACTTACTCCCAGTCCATTTTCCCAGAGGCCAGATGCAGCTGTGAGGACACAGTTGGGTGGAACAAGGTCATAAGGCTCATGGGGTTGCAGAGCAAAAGGGGTTCTGACATTTTGCAGAGAGTCAGACCAGAGGCCCTGCTGCAGGGGTGGGCAAGGTGGAAGCAGTGGTGAAAGTGTCATGCTCAGCGCACAAGGTTTGATGGGTCTTTATGTAGCCCCATTAAAGTCATTGAGAACGAAACACACACTTTGCTCTGCAGAGATGGGATTACTCATGCGCCTAAAATTAAACATGTGGTTAAGTGCTCTGCTGAATCAGGGCCAGAGAGATGGAAAATGAGCACTGCCAGTACTGATTCTCCTCCATCGTCTTTTCCACACAGCTGCCTCCTGACGCCTGCTGACTCTTTCGTAAATATGGACTGTAGCTATACTACTATATTAATTACTAAAAGAAACTGGGCCATATCCAGAGCCCTGGCCTCACTGAGGTCTTCGACAAAACTTCCATTAATACCAAGTTAAGACCATAAAAATGGGATTCTGTAGCATAAGAATGGAGTTGTTCCTAACACAATGGATGGAGATGAGGTTTCCTATGACAGAACAAAATTAGTGGAAAAGTACAACTACCAGATAAGTCTAGAGGAAAGGTAAATTTTCTGTTGGGAAGTGTACATTAGAGAGCTTCTTCTGCACTTTGCTTTTGTGTGCACTTAATCTGTTAACTTGTCAAATCTTTTAGTGTAAATAACTCTTAAAATACCAGAGAAAATTATGTATGTAGATTTATTATTAACACATTGCTTATTTAACAGGTGTGTTAATAATCATTAATTTGATCCAACATACAAAAGATTTGTGGTTGCATCAAATTGTTTCTTTCTTTTTAAAACCAAAAATGCAAGCTAGAGTGGAATTTCTGTTTGAATCAGGGAAAATGTCATATGTGTGCATGGGACATAAATGATTATTCATTTGACAACCATCTGGAATTTATGTTACATAAATCTGGTAAGTCACCATATTCTTACATTTCCTCACCACTTTCAGAATGACATTCCAAGAGTTACATTCAACCTTTTTCTAGAATAGGCTATATTTCCTCTATTCATGTAAGCATCCTATGAGAAAACAATTGAGGTAAAGCATATCATACAAGAATATAAGTGGTACTACAGATATAATAGCATAATTAACTGTGTTTTATATTTGTATAAATTATAAAGCTATGGGTTTTTCTGATAAACATTGATGATAAGGCTTTTTATTTATGAGCATTTTATTATCTTTGGAAATGTGGGCATTTCTGATTGAAATAAGCACTGAAAAGTAGACAGAATGCAGAATTATAGAAAATGTTCTCTTCCCCTCCCACAGTGCAACAAACTTTAGAAGATTTTAGAACTGCTTACCTTGTGGTTCGTTCTTTTAAATTAAATCAATATCAGAGTAAAGACCCAGGAATTCCAAGAATTTTGCACAGGTCATTTAACTTATCTGTTTCTCCTCTTGTTACTGTGTTAGCGGTGTATTACTGATAACTGCCTTTGAACCAACAAAGTAAAATAGAATTAGAATTGTTAAAAGCTTGATGCTATTAGACAAAAACTGGTATGTAAGAATAAATTATGATGTCAAATATGGGCTAAATATAATACGGAGTAGACATTACATAATAATTAATAATAACTAATAATAGTAATAATGCAATGCACAACCATCCTTTAAAAAACTGCTGTCTTTCATTACTGCCAGTAGATCTGGTTGTACAAGAGAAGATACTCCAGCTACTTGCTTTTTAATGGAAAAAGTGTGTTTCCAGGCTGGACACTTATCAGTGAGGCTTTCTTAGATACAAACTAACCCCACTAAATGCAGAACTGGGCACATACTTCTACCATGCTCCAGAAGACCATAAAGCCTCTACAACCATGCCTCAATATTTAGCTCCTCCTTTCTTCGTCCTTGCCTTGATAACCATCATGGAAAAGGCAAGGCAAGACAGTTGGTCTGTGTTGCTTTTTGTCAATCCTCACATATTAAATGCATACACGTTAGGTCTGTGGTATTTTAGGTGTAAGGGGGCAAATACAAATGTCATACAAATCAAAAACTAATTAATGTACCTTTCCAAAATGAAAATAACTTAGCCTTCAAAACGTCTTATCTTGCAAGAGCCACTTTTCTTTAGTCATTGATCCATCCTTACACTTACCCAGTTCAAATCTGAAGATGGAGAGAAGCAGATTCATGTTAAACTTCTTGCTGTAACAGTCAGCTGAAGAATACAGTGGCTAGAACTCAAAAAGGCTGCTGTGTCTCAGCCATCTCTGTTGAACAGTAGGCCTGGAAGTTTGTGTTTGCTTTTTTTGGCTGTAAAAAAATCACCTTAAGCTGAGCTCAAGTAGAATGCATTTTAAAAAAATACACTTTGCCCCCCCTCCAACATTACTGTTTCTAAGGGAATGAAGACTGTTTAGGGAATGTAATCCAGGAAAGATGGCAGAGGCTTTTTTGTGGCTAGATTAATATGAGTGGCTATAACTCTTACACGACTAGCTTACTTTAAGAGATAGTGATAATTTGGATGAATAAGCTAAAAGGCCTGGAAGGAGATAAAACCAAACAATGCTGCACTGTGGTGAGCAGCAAGGGATGCCCAGGCATATCCTAGGGGAAGTACTGACCTGTGACAGTCTACTCCTGGCACTGAGTAGTGTAATTTTTTCTCTGCCTTCATCACAATCATTTTCTTCCCCACTTTCCCTAACCATTTTACCACGCATATTTTTATTACTTTTAAAATATATTTTTAAGAAGTGTATTTTCGGGGACACTCTGAGTGTTGCAGAAAATAATCTACTGTACAGAACCTGGGATTAAGAAGCCTGCATGATTTACCCATCCCACAAGTAAAGACTAGAAGCTGGAATACTGCTGTCTACCAGTTTTTAGAGTGGTTTCAAGAAGATAAGGACCCTCTGTATAATGTAGCTGAAGAAGCCATTTAGCCTGCAAGGCAGACATGTCAATTAAGAATGACCTAGTTTCAGTGGACTGGTGGAGATTAGGGGTGTTCTCTGAACTGTGCTGGAAAGCAACCACAAATCATGTGGGTCTGCTTGGCAAAACTACCCATGAGATATGGAATTAATTTTGGCCTGAAAAATGAAGTTATGTCAGTATGGACAGCTATCTCACAGAGACAGACAGAGGTCTGTACCTGTGGTACCCTCAGTTTACCAAGCAGCAGGTGCTGACCTGAGGGGGGGGGAGGTCACAAGGCTAGATTCAAGTAATAGAATTAAAGAGTGGCTGGTCATTTTATCTTCCTGATAGAGGGAGAGCAATACAAGAGCAGGAAGTATGAGATAAGAACCACAAACAAACCCTGGAGGGATGTTTCATTATGATTTAGGATCATATGAGAAGTCTTGACAGAGTGTCAACAAAATCTGGGTGTGGTAAAAGTGCGTCCTAGCAGAAGGTCTTAAAGCAGGCAACAAAACAATAGAAGGAGTTCATGCGGTCTAGACCAATGGCCAAATACAGGAAACCACGAAGTGTGTTTGCTGGCAGAGAGGAAGAAACGCCTGAGAGCAGAAAATTGCTGTGACGGCCAAGCAATATCCAGGAGGGACCCAGACATTTCCTCACAGAGCACCAGGAATTATGTGGGCGACCCTGGCTCCATGTTCTCAAGGATGGATCAGGACAGATGCCAGCAGTGAAAGCAGCATCCCTGGAGGAGTGTGTACAAGGGGGGAAAAGCAGAGCAGCAGGAGGGAAAGTTGAAGCTAGACATAAATACCCATTCCACAGTTACCCATCACACAATGTGATCTGTAAGATCAATTGGGGTCTGAAAGCAGTTTGTCCTGCAAATGACCTTATGAAGGAAAGCAGCTGGCTAAAGGCTCTGTGTCAGCTAAGGAAAACAGAAGTCTTTGGGATTATGTCAGAAAGTGGTTGGTGTCTGTAGATGCTCACCCCTGGATCAGCATCACCCAATGATGAAGAAGAAAATCTAAGGGTCATACTGGCTGTGAGCCACAGTGGTCCAGCTGCACAAGACTGCAGGTAAGCCTGACGACCCAGCATCTGGGCAAAGAGTAACACTTACTGAGGTGTCAATAGGACTGAACAGGAAGAATCACTAGGTGGATGAGCACAAGATAAACTTGCAGCACATGTGAGTGTCACATGCTTTTTTGGTAAAAACTAATATACTGCAAAATAGAGTAAAGCAGGAAACATGTAACCTTGATTTACAAGACTTAGGCAACCCTGCTGTTCTCAGTGCATGCAGTTAACCTAATGGTATAACCTCTAGTTAACTTCTCTGATAGGGCTGAATGGCCAGAAAGCTACAGCATGGGACCTGCCAGAACATCCCTACAGAAAAGCACTGCTTTTTTTGATTGCTGCTAGCAACTTAGTGTTGTCTGAAGCCATGCACAACAGAGGCATTTGGTATTTCGCCAAAGCAAAATGGAACGGGTGTTTTACCCAAACTGCTTGGAAGGATTCAACTCTCTTTGTGTTTCACACATACCTCTACAGTGTACCCAGAGCACCATGGAGGCAAAGCAAATTCTGTATGTGCGTCAGAGAGAAGACTGGCACTGAGAAGTGATGGAAGTTGGCTGCATTTGCCTGAAAAAAACAGGGTGGAAGTAGGGACTAGTATCCAGTCCTTTGCCATGCAGCAGTGAGCACCAAGGAGCAGCATTTCCTTAATTGTTTTGTCATGCTGTTTCTAAGGTCTTCTTCCCTACTATTCCTATGACACCATTCAGATATGTGAAATAAATAAATAAAGTAAGTAAGTAAGTAAGTAGTGGTTGTGAAAATGGCCTTGAGAGCCTGTAAATGACAGTCAGCAAGACAGAGCCCAGCAGTGGCCTCTTTTTGGTGGTACAGAGTAGAGAGGTCGCAGAATCTGGAGAAGATTTGTAAATTGCCCTGACTTATGTGGAAGGGACCATTGATTGATATTTTACACTTTAATGTCACGCAGTGCAAAAGTGTGATTAATAGAACAATTAAATTCCCTTGCTTCCAGCAGAGACCTGAACCTTCATTTTGGTGGGGTTTTTTTCAGTACCATAATGTTTAGCTAGTTTAAAGGTGTTCTTTAATTTCATTTTAATGAAATTAAATCATATCCAAATTTTACAGAGATACAGTGAAAAATTATGTCACATTGTCAGCAAAAACAATTAGATTATGCTCCTTTAATCACTTGTATTGAGCATGAAGACTCTGATTCAGCAATGCATTTAAGTGTGTTTTGAATTTTAATTATGAGTGACGATCATTGTTATTCAGAAAGGCGTTTAGGTGTATGCTTATATGTTTTGCAGAACTGAAGCTTGAGAGCAACTAGAACACATCTGGCACTTACCTAGGAGCAATCGAGGGTGAGTCATAGTAGCGAAACTGAAGCTGTGGCCACAGAGTTACTGCATACTGAATTAATAACCAAGAAAGAAAAACTGCTTATCTCAATCTTCAGATTCCTTAAGTGTCTTTTTCTCTGGTTGAAACTGCATTATTTTATCAGGATCCTTTCATTTCTTGTCAATCAAGGATGATGAATATGGGAATGTTTGTTTTTTTTCATCACACTTTCCACTGGACAAATAATTCCCAGCACGCAGGGTTAGCTGTTGAACAAACTCCTGCTGTAAAACCAGTTGAAAGGCTCTCATTGATTCTGAGGAAAGCGGCTTCAGGCCCTGGGTGAGTCACTGCATGGGCTGCACTGGTCTCATCACTTCTTGTGTTGTCTCTGTAACACAGCAGCAGATCAAGGTCTTCCAGCGAGTGACTAACAAATGCTTAGATTGGAGAACCACTTCCGAATCCTAAAGTCTTCTGACAGCAGGCTGCTGCCTTTTTCTTGCTGTTTCTTTCCTTCTAGATGTCTCAGTCATCAGTGTGAACTACTCTAGTATGGCAGACTGTCTCTAAGAGCACCTGGCAGGGCTCTGGCAAGCACTGCACTTGGCACCACTGCTCCACTTGCCTCATCATGATACTAAGGGAAGAATTTTACCCCCTGTCAATTCAGAGTAATAAATGAGAGAACTCCCCAGCTGATTATCAGCTCTTTTACCTGCAATGTCCAGGACCATTTAAATCTTACTATGACTGATTAAAAAACATAATGGAAAATTGATTTTTTTTCTCTGTGTTATAGGGGGAAAATCAATGCAGATTAAGAACAAGAGAAACCAGGAGTATATATCCTAAACTGCAGGAACACACGCTTTCTAAAGCCTCCTAAGTCTTTGCACTGGTAAAATAATCTCAAACAAACTTCAAGCAGATTGAAAATAGATGGGGTGTTTCTAAATGAAAAGAGACAGTTATCCTCTGCACCTGCTAACAAACACAGTTCCTTTTTTTGTTACGAAGTGTCTCTAACTCAAAATACTGCCTGAAAGTAGACTCCATCAATTCAGGATGAATTCTTCAAAGGCATTTTGGAAGACACTCTAAACCACTGGCTTTATGGTAGCTTTATTTAGGATATGAGGAGAGAGAATACTGCAATCAGAAAGGAAGAAAGACAGACAGAGGAAATGATTACCTTTCAACCCCTGTGATTTAGAAAGAATAACATGCTTCTTTCTTGATCTGTTATATTATGTACTTATAGAGTAAAATTTGACAATGTGGCATTGAACTGTAACTGCCTGCTGAAGTGATATCATCCTCTACTGCATACCAGGAACTTCTGGACCCAGGAATTCTGTGCCCTTTCTAGAATGCATCCTCCCACTGCTTTTGGATTAATCACTGTATGCTCCTCTTTGTACTTCCCAGCAGAAATGATTAATGGAAAGGGTGGATAGCCATGCCCTCACTGCTGTGTAATCACTTCTCTTCATTTAGAATAAAGGTCAATTTTGACAGCAATACTATTTTTTAATTATTGTTTTTCTAAGTTCCTCAAACTCTTTCAACAAATCTAGGTAAGTATTCCTCCTTTCTGAAGTTGTGCAGCCACACGCATTTACTCCTCACATAAATGGAGAAGAAAGTTGTTGCTGCAGTGCTCTGGGCAATTAAGATCTGCTAAAAGTACAGCACCTAGTAGGTACTTTTTCTGGCGGTGATGAGTGCAAATCTGTCTGAGCATGTAGAGCTGATCTTGCTGTTCAGTTTTGGAGGCCTTCCCAAACACTTCACCATTTCACGTGATAAGGAAAGTAGGCTGGGAAAAATGCTAGACATTAATTGTGGCAAAGATTGTCCTGTCTCCATTTTGACAACGGGATTAAGAAAACATGATTTCTAATGGCTACACTGAGAATTAGGGATGTTTGACATCTGTTTCTGTAATTCTGCACTCCCTAAATGCTCTAAAAAGCATCCAAAGGCATCCGATTCTGTGCTAGGAACACCAGAAGAAGTACCTCGAGGAATATAACTGGGAAATTGGGCAGTGCACATAATGGGTACTGCCCTCCAGAACTGCCAGCAGCAGGACCCTGAGCTCAGCATTGCAGCCCTATTCTCCCTTTTTTTCCATCATGTGCTCTGCTATGTGAGTGTTTTTGTCTATCCACTGCCAAACTTTAAACATCAGAAAACTTATAAACTCAAACTAAACCATTTGGCATAAAAAGCTGCAATAAAAGTGAACACTGGAGAATATGAATCAGATAAATGTGTCCCTGTGACAAGAGTTTGTTTTTTCTACTGAAAAATAATTTGTTATTTCATGTTTTGCCACTGAAGGTTTGTTTTTAGAAAGCACCTTATAGAGACTATCAGAAATTTTCTCTGAAGCTGAGTTCAAATTTGTGCAAAAATTAGACATTTCTCTTTTATGGTGTGTGTATAAATAACACTATAGCACTCTCCCCATAGAGTGTATACCAAAGATGGAGATACATTTACAGATAACCTATGTAAGCCACACCAGCTTTGGTGTCTTTGTACCAAAGCAGTGATGATGTAGGTTAGCTAAGGATTTGCTCCTTGTTCACAAAACCGGCTCATGGCTCAGTTCTTTTTTGCTGTTAAAACTCTTGGGTTAGCAACAGCACTTTTGGAGTCTTATTTGGTAGTCCTTTTGCCTGGCTAATGCTGCTTGGTAGCCCTGGGGCAACACTTATCTGGCAGTATTTATGACTAACTTTTGTCAGAACCCTTTAAAAGTTGAATTCTTATTGAAGAAAGGTTGGAATTGCAAATAAAGAACCTTTTTTCTTATCTGATTTCAGCCATGGCCAGGGGAAAAAAAGTACTTTGTGGGTTGTTTGCGGGTTATTTGTACACACAGAGGATTGTCACAGGAACCTTGTAGCCAACTACCATCTGCTGCTGCTAATGGAAACTGTCTAACCAGCCCAAATTAGTTAAGTCTCTGAGATCAAACCATATGAAGAATGAAGAATTTCCAGTCAATTAAATTTTCAAAATGGCATTCCAAAATGTGCGGGTTTCTTCCAGGTCCCTAGCTAAAATATGCTGCAATGTACAACAGTGCGGTCCTGAGGGTGAGTCTGGGGAAAGAGGGGGTAAGTCTGAGGTAATGGAAAAGACAGTTTCTTCAAAACAGTTGGAGTATGCCTGGTAATTTGGATGGGTCTATATGTTATGGGTGCTGGGAATAGGCTGGAGAACCAGGAATCACCCAGGGAAATGTATTTCAGTGATGGACTTTAATAACATAAGATAACGGAGCAGACCTACCTTGCATGTTCGTGTGATTAATAGCTGTGGTGAAGGGTTAGTGAGTAACAGCCTGATGCCAAATGGATATCAATGGGATCAAACCATGCATTTGGCAGATATAGGAAGGAGCATTCATTGTTGTGCACAGAATAAAGGAGAGTGCGGCAGCAACTCCCCGAACCCCCGGTAGAGCTTTGGCACATGAACAAGAATCTGGCTGTAACCCTGCACAATAAGGACCACGCATGTACACATGTGCACGCAATTACATGGCATGAATGTAACAAGAGAAAATTGAATATAAAATATTACAGAAAGCCAATAATTCTGGTTTATATCTTTCTTTCTCCTTGATGCATAAGAGAACCTGGCTATTTTAAAATCTGGGTTCTATTTACATAGCCAAATTTAATGCTCTTTCTTGTGCAAAATATGGTAGGAAGGAATTTAAAATGTCAACATTCTCTAGACCTGTTTATCTTTTTTCATGCCTCCCTCTGTATTAAGGAATAGACACTAGATGATTAAACTGTGACACTTCTGCGGAAGATATGACAAGTTATACCAGCTGCAAATATGATCCAAAATCTCTGACAATGTACCTGCCCTACAAAATAAGGATTTAATCACATGGTAGCCAGCATATGGGAAAACCCTTTTGTTGATCTTGCAGGTTGCATCTTTTATTCATTAGCTGATTCAGGAAACTAAATTAAGGCCTTAACACAGGAAGTCAGTATTTTCCATGAGATGTATTCAGTAGGACATTCTAGCTTTCCAAAAATTCCTAATGGAAATAGAAAGGAATAACATTCTTGTTACCAACTTTATCTAAAAATTATAACAAAAACAATCTCACGAGGCTCAATTTTCCTCAAGGTCACTAGAGATTGACAAAATCTCTAAAAGTTTGCTATTGCCAGTGCAGAAAGACCTTGGTATAAACGGGCCAGTTTGGTGATGGTAAATTTCATGGCAGCTAGAGCTAGGTATATTTGCCAGGGTACACTTTCCCAAGCAAACAAAGTAAGCAAGCATTACTAGAATAAAAAAATAAAAAGAGATTTGATAATTATAAAGCTGTTACTTTACAAAACACAGGGAATTCTCTCCTCTCTGCCAATGTACATGGAGGGAAAAGTACTGGAATAGAGTCTACAAAGAATTTCATTTTTGGTATGCACACTGGAGATTATAACCTTCATTTTATTGCATCCTATGGCACATATCAATGTAACTGGAATCCAGCATGTGTATGTAATAGCCGGTAGCCAAGCAATCGACTCATTGTTCACAGAGAGTATACAATTCTGTATCTATCTGTTCATGTGACACAGCAGGGGAGAAATCTGGGTCACCTGTATTTCCTGAGTCACTGCAGTCACTCAAAAGCTGCAAATGCTCCACTGAATTGATTAAACTTCTGCTACAAATCTTGTGCACAAAAAAACCCTCACACGCTTCATATTTTGCATTTTACCATATTTGAAAATAAAAGAAGGAATTGCCTTATTTCTAAACCAACGTAGAAATGTTCTTAAACCACTAAAAATACAGTAATGTGTTTATTTCATTAAAAATTCAATTTAATGTGACTTTATTGCTAGCATGTGCTAATTATATTTTGACGTATGGAGACAGAAGCCATCCGAGATTTTAATTCAGGATGTCATGTATATAGAGAAGAGTTTCCTCGAATTGAGCAAGTAGAGGAGAAGAAACATTAATTCCTGCTAATTTAGTCTGCGATATTGTTAATTAAGGACCTAGAACTCCTTGAATTATCCTCTCTGGGCTTCTCTATATTGCAATAAAAAAATGTCATTTAGTTCCAATATTATTATGAAAAATCAAACTGACTCTGTTTAGAGGGGTTCAAAGGTTTACTCCCTATAATAATTTTCCCTTGTTTATTTAACTCTTGAGAACTGTGTTTGTGCTGGTGTTAGATATGTTTCAGTAATGTTGACATATTCCCTCTGAAATAAGACTAATCCTGATTTTCCTGACTTTACTTCATGCTTATACAGCAGGAAGCCAGGATTGTACTGAAGTAAAGAAGTAAATTAGGTTATTCCATAGAAAATCTGCAGGGATTGAGGTGGAAATTACACTTGCATCTTTGGCAGCTTTTGCTCTGCTGTGGGATGAAGATCGGATCTTGCTGCCATAGAGATGTATCATTTTTTGTCCAATTTTCACAGCCAATATCCCTGGCTGTACATTTGAAGGACAAATAAAGTAGAAGTAGATAGAGCCAGAGTAAAAACTGTCTTTCAACATCTGCATCACAGGGGAAGTGTCAATAGCCTGAAAAGTAGAGGACTTATGGACAGCACAGTGATTTGCTTATTTCTATGGGAAGGAAGATGACAAGGAACAGATTTTCAGCTGCTGATGAAACTTTTCCATCTACTGGGCAATACAGCTGCCAAGAAATGATGAGAGGCAGGATATGATACACAACTCATACTCCCTATCCTCCACCTGCACAAAATCCAGGCTGTGCACCACAGACCTCTTGGTTATGTTGCAGGCATCCATCTGCCAAGTAGGACTTTTCTCAGAATTAGTGTCCTAGGCCAAATTAATCCCTGAGATAATTCCATTGTGTTTTGTCTAAGGAAATATCATTTACTGCGAATGGAAGGATGATCTCATGATGAAAGCAAATTAATGACCTGGAATCATGGCTGGGACCTTGGATAGATTCCTCTTCTGCTGTAGAGTTCTCATATGATTTGGATAAACTGACACAAATGCCAGTTGCCTCAATTTCCACCTATATAAAATGAGGTTAACTCTAATTTATTTCCAGAGCCATCTTTTAAGAATCTGTATTTCTTTGAGCTGTTTTGATAAAAAAGAACCCAAAAAACCCCAAAAAACCCCAAAACTGTTTTTTTATACTGCTATTTTTATAAAGCATGAGAAAACCAGTAAGAGGATCATGTTTTATAAGATGACAAATAGACATATCTGCATTTAGTAAGTTTATACTGTCAACTTACTCTGAACAAGAAGGATTAAAAACTCTTTTTGATCTCTCTTCAAGTTATCTCAAAGGACATGGGAGATAAATATGCAAAGCAGATTAGGATTAGTCTAGAACAGAGTAATATTAGGAAAATAATCCTTGAAAATTCAGAAGAAACTAAAAATTACCTTTTTCTCTGCCAGTGAGATATGCTCACCTATGAGTCACACAAATGCTCCTGCATGTGTTGTGCATACAAGAAACTTCCCTTGAACTATCTTTTTTCTCTGTAGAGAGAGTCTGCATAATTAGATTAAGTCAAGTTAAAAATGCATTGGTTTTCTCTCTCCCTCTCTCTCCCCCCCTCTCTCTCTCCAGCTCTGCAGCAATACTCTAGCTCCACTGACTGATCTAAAGTAGGAACTGGTGCCTCCCAGAAATGCACATCCTTAGGAAATGTATTCAGTTAAAATCTCTTCCAAGTACTGATGGAAGTCCTGTGTGTGCTTGTTTTTCCTGCATTTGTTTAGTTTTTATTGTCACATTTCATATAGATTTCCATGAAATTTTACAGTTTTGGACTGTAAAAGTTGCAACTTATTTTTACTTTGGCTGTCATTGCTGATATTATTATTATCATAACACTAGCAAAAAGAAGGAAAAAAGGCAATTCCTTAGAGAAAGCAGAAATACTGGTGTCTTTGAAGATTAACATGATCTTGTTAGCATGAAAGGAAAACAACAGCTTGGATCCTAGTCCACAAAATCCAACAACATTACTTCTATGGATCAGTGAGTAATTGTGAAAGCATCACTTGGCTAAAGCATTCTCCTCTACCCCTCTTTCTCCACTTTTGATCAAGTAAAATCACTTTTTTCTTTCTTAGATAACACCGGTTTATTCTTGACAGCGTGGATGTTTCGAAATGTGACAAAGTTTACATTTCTGAGGTTCATTAAGCTACATCTTTGGGTATCATTTGGATTGTTCAAAATTAGGCACAGTATGTTACGACATTTCTCTGATGGTATCTTAGCATAAGAACTGGCAAAAAAATTAAAAATACCACTTAATTATTACTATAGTAACATTTAATGTCCAGTTACCTCATTCTAATCAAAACCCCCGCAGCTTTCAAGAGGTTAACCTTTCTCTTCTAAGATGCTTTAAGGAAGTTGGCACAAATATTTTTTACAAGCTCCAGAAAATGAACCCAGTGTATAGAAATTGAAGTGTCTAATCTAATCTGTTGAGGGATCTGTACCACATGCATTACCCTGACATTTAAGGTCTCATAGTCAGTGACCGGTTAACCAAATCCGTCACTGTGACAGACATGTATTTCTACATGCTGTGCCACAACTTAATCTTTCAGGCACCATTTAGGTGAAATATCTTGTAACACAGTGACTCAGAGTCCATAATGTCTTTAATGAAGAAATTTCTCAGCTGGTATTAAAAGAGATCATTGTGATTGTCATATTTGCAGCAATGCAAAAGGAATTTGTGTACTAACCTCTACACAGTAGATCAGCTGTTAGATGATGTAACTCTTGTTATCTTTACAATTACTGTTGCTATTATTATGTGTTATTACAACCCTACACCTCTTCCCTCTTCCTGGCACCACCACCTGTGACTTTCTGGAGGTAAAGACTGTTTTTGAAATGTCTGCTTAGTGACAGATCTGAACTTCTAAATTAGCTCTTCTGACACCTTGTGGTTTCTGTACGTCACATTGTAAATCTGCTGTGAGTCAGATTTCTCTCAATGATACAGTAAAATATAATGGTTTTTCATAACTACATGCATTTAATACTTTTAACTAGCTCTAAGAAGAGAAGGAATTCTTTTAGCATGATTTGATTTCTACCCTCTTGCCTTTTTTTTGTGGTGTTTTTTAACAGGGTCAATAATTTTTATGTTCAATTTTTCTCCAGGTTTCCACACTGACTCTTTTTGGCTGCTGTCCCTGGTGTGGTGTGGCCTGGCTTGTGGAGTCCCAGAGATGACAGGTGGAGTGGGGCATCACATGTTGCCATCTATATCTTTCTACAAAGCTGGTTATCTCCACTGGACACAGCTCTTGCCATTGGGAGGAAACTTGTCCTTTGTTTATAGAAAAATGTTTCTGCAAGATACAGACCTTGTGGATTCTTGTAGTGTAACTAAATCTACTTGGACAGGCTGGTTCTAGTCACCCTGGAGCACTCGGGATGTCCTGGGGAACAGGCACTCTCTACACAGCCTACACATTTCATCCCACCCTTTCTTGACATTTGCTTTTATTAGACAGTGCCTGGCTTTGTTAAACTTTTTTCCTCTAGGATCTATTTTGTTTCTAAAGCTTTTCTGCCAGACCTCATCTACTGCAGTCAGTAGTCCTACCTCTTTGAGGAAAAAATACATATGTTTTTGATGGATAACAAGAGGCTTCTGCCGCTATGACTCAGCAGCAATTATACTGCTTTTTATGCAGAGTTTATTAGGATGCTCCAAAGAAGGAGCTGTACAAACCTAATGCATGAATTCAGCAATTCTACTGCAGCAAGAAGGACTAAGTCGTGATGACTGGGATCTTGGCAGTAGGTCCAGAAGCATATTAAGAACTGGTGTTTGAAAGGAAGGACCACAGGTCTTCTGACAAAGAGTACCAACTCTTTAAAATCTAGGTTACTAAGTTCAGTGCTTCAGGCTGAAAAGTTTAATGCCAGATCAATGTGATCTGCTAATGGGTTCAATAAGGCCCCTCAAAGCCTTAATATTCAGAAAAAAATGCACCCTCCCCCCATGTCTGCAATTACTGCCACTGATGGTGATAACACATTCCCTGAATCTAAGTAGAAGCAGCTGAGATGTTTGTGACATTTGGGGCAGACTTCCCAGGAGCACTTTAAGCATTGCTTGAAAAGAGGTCTTAATGCACTTCGTATATTTTGAGGTTGCAAAGAACAGCATTAAATAATCACATAGGGGAGAAAGAAAACTTGTTAAAAGCTCCCCAATTTATTAGACACAGCTTGACGAACAGACACCCATTCCTCTGGGACAGCATGATCTGCCACTTGATGGAAATCATGAGGAAACAGTTAAAAGGGCTGGCTAGCAGGGAAAGGAGGCAATGTTTTAAAAACTCTCTATAAAATGAAAGAATCAGCTTGATGGACCCAAATCCCTTCCATAACTCCATGCCTCTATATACCGTGAATTCTGGAAGACTGTTTCAGTATGTTATTTTCCACAGCTGGCTTTCCTTTCCAGTCTATTTATCTGTTCTACTCCAAGTGTGCATCTCTGGCTATACCCACCCCTCCTCTTATGGGCAGCAGTTGTGGGGCTCTGCTGAGGCAGCACCAGCTTGCAGCACTCCTTGCCTTGAGGTGTGTTTGCTTCCGAGCCTCTCTGCCAAGTTTCAGTGATTTTGCTTAACTGTAAGCTAAGAGCTCCCTATGGATGTTCACACTGACAGAGGGAGGAATAGCAGGCTGTGGGCAAGTGTGGGGTGGAGCCCCCCGTTCTGGCACCCCATCGCCAATATAGATAGAGCCCTTCTCTTTCCTACTAATCTGACCTATTCAGCAGGGCTGAGTAAAAAGAAAAAAAGGGGAAAAAAGGGAAACAGGAGAACAAGGAAAATAAAGACGGGAAAAGACAGAAAAAGGGAATAGAGAAAAAGCGAAAACAGAGGAAAAAAGAAGTCAAAGAGAAAACAGAATGGCAAAGGAAAATGGGAAATGGAGAAAAAGGGAAGGAAAGCAAACCCTGACAGAGCGCAGCTGGCAGCGGAACACGGCCCAGCCCACGGCCCAGCCCTTGCCTCCGGTGCCGGAGCGGGCGCGGGGCCGGCTCAGTCGCCGGCGCGCGGGGCGGGGGCGGGGGCGGGGCGGGC
>VZUI01096615.1:0-52830 GCA_013401135.1 Cettia cetti
GAGAAGAGAAGAGAAGAGAAGAGAAGAGAAGAGAAGAGAAGAGAAGAGAAGAGAAGAGAAGAGAAGAGAAGAGGAGCCATACACCTGGGAACCAAAACCCTGTTTTTTTCTGAGCTAAGGAAAAGCACTGTGAGCACTGAGCATATTTAGCCCTCTCACATTTAGCACCAAGAGGCACAAACTTTGACTGAAAAATCTCCATGCTACCCATACATGCTGATATTAACAATACAGTGGCTAATTACTTTTTTAAAGTATATTACTTCCAATGACAGGTTTGGAAATAAAAATAAAGAAAAAACAGAAAAAATTCATTTGCTGGCTTCATAGTAACAACTGTCATTGTCAGAAGATCCCAAAGAGTTTCATCAGCTATATATAGAGACAACTTACTCTGTCCCTGGAATTCAGCCATGGATGAAGCCTAGCAAGAAACATTTATGGGACCAACAAATACTACCAAAGCATAGCTTGGGCTTCAGGGGTATGGAGAAAATGCTGACTGCACTGACATCACTGGCTTTTGCCAACCCTTTGTGCGGAAGGAAAATCACGGGGCTGAGACATGGTGTGACCATGCCAGCTCAAGATGCCCTTATGTGACCTTGAGCAAGTCAATTCAGATCAAATTTTCCCAAAAAAATCTGAGTGGTAGCTTGTTAGACTACTCTCACTGAGAGAAACAAGCTTATCATGCTGCACTCTGCCATCTCTGAAACAGCGTCAGCAATGCTTTCTAATGTCCACCTAGAAGAGAATTCTCAGGAGCAGAGGGTTTGTCTGTCTAAAAGCTCCAAGGAATCTACACAATTATGATTGCAGTGTGCTTTACCTACCATACACTCTTCACCTCTGTGTTCACCTCTTCAGACTGTGTGTGGCCTGCACCCACACATCTCTAGCATTATTCTAGAATGTCAAGCTTGCTCAGGGATTTAGGGTCCCTTATACCCTGAAGGCAGTGTTCCTACTGTTTGTAGGGCCATGCATCCTGCACAGCAGGTGGCCCTGGTTCTCAGAGAGGGTTCAGGGCAGGTAGCAGTAGGAATCAATCAACATCTGGTCTCTGCCAGAGTCACTAGGCAGTACTGTGATACGTAATAACAATTACAAACTGCAAGGGGAGTGCTGAAAGGTGTAATGTAACCCTCTAGTGATGGCACTGCCAGGGAGCACTGCACAAGATCATACCTTCCATGAATGAGAAGAGCCCCCAGATTTAACATTCTGACACATTTCTATTCATAAGGAACTATGACATCTAAAGTCCCTCATCCCTTGAGCTAGACTCTTGAGGGTGTCTATTTGGTTCAATGGTTCTTGTCAGGGTAGGTGCAACTCACAAAGACAAATTAGATCATGGACTAATACCAGAAGCTTTGATAGATGCTTTGCACAGATTAGAAGTAGTCAAAGGAAAAACTGGGAAAAGTAATATATTGTAATTTATATAGCACACTGCAGTCAGTCTGTTGGCCCACTGAAGTTGTGGAGCAACATGCAGCCAGCTACAACGCAATACACACAGTAACAGGTGGGGAAACTACAAATAGGGCTGGCGTAAGAGCGGAAAAAATGGTGAGACAGATCCAGGCTTTTAAAAATGGTTCAGTGACGAGAATGCAAGGGGCAGGACTAGGGGTATAGCATGGCCTGTTACAAACCTTTTGAAGAAACCTTCACACATCATGTGTTCCCAGAATCCTGCCTATGTTCCTATTTTATGCTGGCTTAGCCTTACCACACAGAGATACTAAGCACGGAAGAAACTGTGACTAGGGCAATGCGAAAGCTGCAACTGATGATACAATTTGTATTTCATGAACACAACCAGCTAAAAAAATCCCTTTGTAGGCCAGTCTGTGACCCTTAACTGATTTAACTGAGTCTGTCATCTAAAACGGCAGCACATCATTCAGCAATAGTTTTAGTAACAATGAGAGAGGTGTCTGTGTGAGAGACAAGGAATGCAAAGACAATATGCCTTTATTTATCTAGAAACAAACACCGTCAACTAAATTAGAGTTTCCAGACAATTATCTGAGGGGCACAGGTTTTAAATCACTGAGGTATGAGGTAGAGATTATGGGCACAGGATATCAGGCACTGCTGTGTTCTAAACTCAGCATTTGCACACATTGATTGACCTTTGACAAGTTGCAGTCTCAATGCCCTCATTTCTCTTTTCAGATACACCAGTGTAATATTATTAACATCAATGATACTCAAGTTACACAGTCAAGAAAGCAACCTGGTTGAACAAACTGCCAGTTTGTAAAAATGAATATTATCTATTTATTATTCATTCCACAGAAGTGATACAAAGCTTAATGAAAGCAGCAAATTCATCCTTGTACACAGCAGCGTAAGGCACAACTTGAATTACTGGCAAACAGGAATAAGATGTTCTTTATGTATAGCACAAGTTTTCCCTTTCCAGAACTGTTGTCCTTCCATGCCGTCCAACAAAGTTTTACTCTGACACTCAGCTGCATTAGGAACCAGCACTGAGAAAATGAGCAATGTTCCTGCCGTGCCTGATGGAAAAACAAGGCCGGAATTTTCCAATTCCGGTTCTAAAGACAATTGTTTCCTTCCAGCTATGATCTCTCTCACCAACTTCAGATACATTCTTATGTCAGGAGAAATGAGTATCAGTTTTGCACACTCTCCAGTATCAGACTGCTCTTGAGGTCTACCAGCAATAACCTACTGATGGTGAACGCTTTCGTGTGTTTTCAGGCCCTGTGAATGTGGACAAGTCCTTGTTTCTTAAGCAGCTCACCTCTCTCCCTGCCTAAGTTCAGTTAAGCATAAGCAAAGGAGGACACAAGAGCATTTAAATGTCTCTTCACTTTGAAGTTAGCTTTTATGATAAAATGGCTAAAGGGCAGTCTAGATCTCTGTTGTGTCCCATAGTTTGGAATAGCTGTAATCTTCCAGAATTTCACGGTTGAATCAAATTCAACATGTGTGGGGTTTTTTTTCTAAGCCAGAAGCTGTTCTAGGTAATTTTTCAGTTCATATGAACAGTTACTGCAGGTGGAGTCAGCTCCAAAGCTGAAATTAACCCTACAGGCTGTAAGGCTCCACATGTATTTATACAAACTCTCACATTAATTTTTCACTTGATACAATCTGAACGCATCTTCCCTCTAAAAACATTCTGCTGGAAGCTCATTTTGCAATTCAAATGAATGGACTCAAAATATATTTCAGGCTTCTTTAGGGGAAATGATTTTGTCATGAATGTGCTTTAGAACACCATGACACTTTTTCATTTGTTCCCCATAGTTCAGTGATCCCTCTTGTACCGCTTTCATTGGTAACCTTGGCACACAGATGATCTATGGAAGATCAGGCTGTTCAGATCCTAAATCTGTAGGGTCTGATTTTTCACTGTGAAAGTACCAGTGATGGGAGAGTCACTGCACTTCAAATTGCAGGAGAGGATGTTTAAAACAATGGATGATGGAAATACCAGGAAAATTTAGGATTCTGCTGGGCCTAAAGGTTCAAACCATCAGACTTAAAGGAGAAAAGTGCAGTATGTCATTATACCCTGTAAAGTGCACAAGGGAAAAAACAAATTCTATACAAACAGCATTCATTATCATAAAACTATCCACTGTATGGGGAAATGGAAGTATATACAGTTTGAAACATGTGCCTCAGCTTTCTTTCTATAGATCAGGAGTAATACTAATACTGTGAAGTATAAGGAAGTGTGTGAAAATCAAATACCAGATAAATCTGGAGTACTTGGAGACAAGTACAAATACTGTGATGAGTGGAAAGCCATAAATTATATATTTGGAAACATGCTCCAACTGAGTGCAACAGACATTCACTGAATAAAGAAGAAAAATCATAATGTTGTTGAGCACTGCTCATGCAGTGCACTGAACAAACCACAATTTCTGGGGAAAAAGGTTTGTGACTATGCAAACAAAGTCTGCATTCTGATACATACAAAACAGCTTGGAAAACTTAACTCTGGCATAGTCCACCATAAATTAAATTATGATGTTGATTTTTTTTTTAAGAGAACTGCACTACAACTAATTATAAATAAAGTATAAATTAAGTAATTATAAATAGGTTCTGAATTGGAAGACAATTCATACAAAATATCAAGAAAAGCACTAAAGGCCTCCAATGCAGCCCAGCAGTTGCATAACTCCTACAGCTTCTGCTCAAGAAATAACATCATGTTTTGCATCTCAGACCTGTCTGTTGCAGTTCACACACAACAGTCATTAAATGTGTTCCAGTGACACAGACTAGACACATTTTTTTTGATTAAATTAGTCATAAGTTGTTTAAAGTGTTTTGTTGCCCCTCTGCAAAATAAAATGAGCCACATACATCACCATTGCTGTTAAGAATCAGCAGGCAATACAAACCAAAGGGATCACACTATAAGCAAAGCGAGAAAGATTCTGAAGTGTAACCTCTCCCATGCAGTTCTTGAGAGTATGACAGCAGGAAGTGTTTTGCCACCAGGCTTAGTTAACATAAATGTTTCAGCATCAGTGCCAGAAGCACCTAATTCTCAGTGCTCCACACTCCCCTTCACTACATGTTCGAGCCCAGGCTGCCTTCCTGGCCCTGCACTAAGCGCCTGCCCAACCTCGCGTAGAAATCGTACCCTCCTCTCTGTGTCTCCAAAGAATTGCCTCTGATGTCACAGGGTCCCTAAGGCTCTCTCTGCAGAGAACTCCCTTCAGTCCCCAAAATGGACAGTGCAGCAGAGTGTCAGAGAGTCAGAGACACAGTGGAGAAACCACTGACATGCACTTGTCAGTAAGAGCTGTTAGCAGTTACCTAGAACAGTGCCAGTTGTCAAGACTGCTTTATGCAAGGCACAGAGACAGCAGGGCCACTATTTTAAATCTGAAAACATGACGCCTCTAGTAATCTGCAAATCTGGAGATGTAGGCTTATTAGCAAGACTCAGATGCATGCTCTCATCTAACACACTATTTCTTCTAGTAACAGTGTTTTCCCCCCCCCCCAAGAATCCCCACAATACATAAGAGCATGAACAGTTTCCAATCTACAAATGAAAGCAAACACAAAAGCCAAACATTTTTTTAAATGGCACTGAAGAGAAAAAAATGGGGGATTTTTGTGACTGCAGACACTTTGTGTGACTCAGTGTCATGAAAATGCACTTTCTGACTCTTCCATACTTTTAAAATATAATACTATTAATCTGTCTCATATATGTATACACATATACATACACATATACATTAAAAAATGTTCTGTTTTTCAGAATGTTTACAATGTCACTGTGCTAGGCATTACATGAATATATACTTCATTCCTACATAAAAAATATGAAAAATAATTCAACTTTAAAATGTGAATAAACAAAATATGCAACTGAATGTAATTGAACAGCAAAACCAGCAGCTAAATATTCTTTTCTGTGCTACTGAATGTGGATCATACCTGTTTTCAGGAATTGTCATATAAAGTTGGGAGCTCATTGTAGTTCAAATCATGCATTCACCAGGTACAGAAAAGGCCCATGGACTGGCAGTGACTGGGACAAATGAAGTAATGAAAGCAGCACAGACTTCAGTGGCCAGCCTGGGAAAAAGACTGAAGTTTGTATTTAGCACATCCAGACAGGAACAACACTATTCCTCTTCAGGGAAAGAGCTGTGATTCATCTTAACATTTTTTTAAAAAAGACCCAGGAAGTGGCTGGCTGACAAGCAAATAGAGGTTTGAACAGCTACAGGCCAGGAATGGGTGAGTGATATCTGCTGCTGTTCCAACACCTGTCAGTTGCTTGATTAACAGGCAGCTGAAGGAGATGATAGCAAGACTGTACACTGCAGTAAGAAAAGTGTGTTAAGCATGTTCCCTATTGATCACTTCTTCCTCCTTCCCATCCTTCAGTTTATTGTCTCTTTTGCTGTTTCCAGCCCTGCTATGAATGATGAGACGTGTCTAGTACACACCACTTTCCTTATTGTTTACTACCCCCAAGTCCCCAGAGGCCACATTGCCACACTCCAATTACCAAGTTCTCCCAATGCATTAAACAATGTGACTCACGACCACCCCACAGTAGATCTATGACACCTACTCTCTCAATAGATTGTCTGGCACAGGCACCTTTTCATAAGAATAAACAGCTAATTTATACACCCAGTATTGTATTCCCCAGGCTAAGAAACACCAGAGCATGACAAAGGACTATACATTCAGAGCAATCATGAGAGACATTTTCCTACTTTTCATTGCAACTATTACACAGTCTCTATAATCCAACTTTCTGGCTGACTTTTTACACAAACAAAAAAGTCACAATTCATCAAGCAGCTCAGCACTGAAGGGACAGGTTTTTTCTTCCATTATTTACCTTCTCCATTTGTCTTCCTTACTCTTCCTGATGCTCCTAGGATAAACTAGACTATCTCAAATGGATACAAATGGATTTACAAAGATGACTATTGCCTACACTTTTCAAGATGATGCTTTCTCTGCATGTGTCTAGCTGAAGCTAGTTTGCTTATTTTGGGTTTATTTCCCCTTATGTGGAATATACATTTAAAAGCTTCCTTTACAGCAATTTTGATTCAAAAGCCTTTAGTGTATGTTACCATATCAGAAAGCCTTTAATACAGTAAAATCCCAAAAGAGCTTTCCACCACCCCATCTAAATGGTTTCTATTTATTTTTAGATCTGGAGTGCAGCTAAACATGAGAATTCATGGCTGGGGGAAGCTACAATAGATTTTCAAGGAAATTCAGGAAAACATGATACTGCCCCCCCACAGTGGACAGTAAGTCAATGATGTGCTGGATGCACTGCCTAGCAAGGAGACTTCTTCCAGCCTTTCAGTTCAACTCAAGAATTATTCTCCCTTCAGACCTGATCCAGCAGCGAGAACTGCAATTCTCTGCAACCTCAACGACCACTGAGTGGTGATGGTTGACAAAAAACTCCACCATGACCAAGCAATGTGTGCTCACAGCTCAAAAAGCCAAATGAATCCCAGGCTGCATCCAAAGCAGCAGGGGCAGCTGGACAAGGAAGGGGATTCTGCCCCTCTACTCTGTACTTGTGAGACCCCCACCTGGAGTGCTGCATCCAGCTCTGGTGTTCCCACCATAAGAACATGGAACTGTTGGAGCAAGTCCAGAGAGGGCCATGAAGCTGATAACAGGACTGGAGCACCTATTCTACAAGCACAGGCTGAGAGAGTTGGGGCTCTTCAGTCTGGAGAAGAGGAGCTGTGTGAAGACCTAACAGTAAACTTTCCAGAATGTGAAGGAGGATACAGGGAAGCTGAAGAGGGACTCTTTGTCAAGAACTGTAGTGATAGGACACGGGTAATGGCTTCAAACTGAAATAAGGTAGACTTATATTAGACATTAGGAAGAAATTCTTTATTGTGAGGGTGGTGAGGCACTGGAACAGGTTCCCCAGAGAAGTGGTAGATGCCTCAACCTTGATATTGTAAAGGCCAGGTTGGATGGGGCTCTGAGTAACCTGGTCTAGTGAAAGGTATCCCTGCCCATGGTGGGGAGATTGCAACTAGATGATCTATAAGGCCCCTTCCAACTCACACCATTCTGTGATTCTATGAATTATGCTTGATTGTGCCTCCAGTTACACCAGCTGCACACTCACACAGCTTCACTGACCTCATCAGAGTTACTCCTGAGTTTCACTGATGCAAGCATAAAAAGATCAAGCCCTTATGGGAGAAAGCAGACAGGGAAAATAAATCTGAACTCCCTCACTGTGCATTGCTATAGGACAAAACAGCTCCCACCTCTTTGCTTCTAGCAAAAGCTTAGCCAAGGGAATAATGGCCTTGAGGCCTTACCAAGGTGTATCCTGCAGAAAGGTGCTGCCTCACCATTTCACAATGCCCACTGGTGAAGGGGGGCTGCTGCATTGTCACAGGGTACAGAAAGAACTGAAAATAGAGAAAAATACATTAATGCAGCCTAAAGAACACAATAAAGCACTGTTCTTCCTGATAATCAAAGTAACTATATAAATTCAGAGACCACAGGGGTATTCTTATAAATGATAATGTTCTAATAGGGAGCAGATATGTACATGAATTAAGAGCAGAGGACATGGATTAGCTCAGAGCAGCAGATTTAACTGCACAGTCTCCCAAACTCTGAAACTTCAGCATGCCTCCGAAAACCAACAGCAAAACACAATATATTCCATGACAATGAGATTACCTTGGGTGAACAAAATGTTCAAGCCACTGCTCTGGTACAGATTGGTTTACAGTTCAGTTAGCAGCCACATACCCACATTAAACATATGGATTTGTTAAGACCCACTTTTGCGTAAAATATTAAAGAACTGCATACACATCTGAAAAAGTGACAATCTTTGCATATCCTAGAAAGGTTTTACTATTACTTCATTATTCTGGAATCAGATTGTATTTTAGATGCCAGGCACTGTCACATTCCCAAATAGAAATGGCATGGGGAAATGTCAGGGAACATACCAAGACTATTAGCAAGTGATGGGCAGCACAGGGAAGGTGGCTTTCTTCTATCTCCTTCAGAATTGTTTATCATGGTGACTCACTAGATTGCAGAATGTGGTGCAAGAAGGAAAAAAGGAGCATCATATTCGTAAATTAATTAATAATAATTTGAAAATGCTTAAGAGCATTTAATACAAACACTGTAATTTGGTATGTAAACAGTAAATTGCATAGGTAGCACTCAATTCCTTCACATACATTCTGACTTACTACAATCGAACACTACTGAGCATTCCCTTGTTTTCAATCAGAAGAGATTCCTTTTTCCTCTCTACATGAAATTGCTCCCACTTCTTGCTTACAAATGAAACCAAACCAGAAAGATGCATTCCAGGAATGCAACTCAGAGGAGTTGATCAGACAGAACAATATCTGGTCTGCATAAAACCTCTGAAATGCACACAGTGTGATGAGGGTTCCTCAGCACCACTTCATTCTACAAATCTCTTCCTGCTGGGTTGCATTACTTACCAAGGTAGATGAAGCTCTGCTCAGTGCACAGCTGGTGAGGTGAGTTGGGAGAAAAGGCATATAAAGACTAGACCTCTATCTATATAAAGACATCCATTATATTTTCTCCATAAGTACCACAAACTTAGTGTGGTACTTTTACCAAAGTAAAAAACATTAAAAATCTCATAGTGTTGCCTTTCTCAATCAAACCTTTCCAAACACACCAATGCTTACAAGTGAATAACTTACAGAAAATGCTTGAAACAGATCACCTTTTTCCCAATTAAAAATAAGCATATGACAATTTATATTCTAAAGACCCTAAGAATTTTGACAGGCAATATATTCTTTCAAGTGCAGTTTAACAGTAACAATCAGCAGAGGTGATCTCAGCAGCAGTGTGGCTACGAGAATTTCGGCTACACAGCCCATCTGTGTGATGAGAAAATAAAGGGACTACTTGAAAGAGGTTTGGATTTCAGTTCAGAAAAGCACCTCTTTGGAGTCCAGCATAGAGCAAATCTCCATGAGGCTCAGCTTCAACACTGGATAATTACAATGCCAACCAAGCATATTTCCTTAAATAGACTTTCTGAGCTAATATTTTCCACAAAACACTTGTTTATAATCAAATAAAGAGTAAATATTTTTCCCTCTGCAGAAGGTGTCTCTGTTCCTCCAATTAACTTCCAAAGGAAGTCCCAGCTTTACTCTGGAACCAAACAAGGATGGAACAGAAAGCACAAAGGTATAAAACTTTTTATCTTGCAGATCTCCATGGGGAAAAAACAGAGTGGGATAGAGTACTGCAAAACCTGACCACATTCCAGTATTACAACTTCCAGTTTATCTTTCTGGCTAGAGTATTTGAATAATGAACCACATTGCTAAAAACAAACAAACAAACAAACAAGACTAGTTTTCTTGGTTTAGAAGCAACTTTCTGCCCCTTGCATATTTTCTAGATATTTTAATATTCGGTATTTTTAGGCATGGAAACATGCATATTTCTGCAGGTTTTAAGTTATGCTAAAAGTCAGGTCACATGAAAGTTTCATGGAAGAAAAGGATGCACAGAAGGCACAGGGAATGCAAAAAAATGCAATAAAACCAGCCTTTTGGTTTGCAGCATTTCCAGCCAGCTCCTTTGCTAGGTGATCAGAGTCTCAAGTGCTAGAACCATCAGAAAAATAATATCAATTCCTGTTAAATCAGTTATATCCTCCAAACACTTTGACACTGTTATAACTGCAGTGGTAGCAACTCTTACCAGCTCAGCAATTGCTGTCATTACTTCCAGATCATACCATGTCAGAAGGAACGTGACACAGAGCTAACACACACTCTCTAACAAGGCACTGGTAAATCTCATCAGGCACAGACATCCAGCTGCATTTCCTCCCTCTGCTGCCACACCTACAGTGGTTTAACTTAACTCAAGCAAAGAAAAATCAGAGAGGAATAACAAAATGTTGAAATCAGAGGACACTCACAATGGATAAAATTAAGCATTTAAATAATTCTCTGCAATCCCAGACTTTTATCAGTATTTTGTATTTCTACTGCATGTTAAATGATTGCCAAATACAGCAGCCTTACAAACAAATCTGTTATTTCTGTCATAGCTATGAAGCTTCTCAACAACATATGGAAATAATTTTACAGAACTGGTGCTGGAATTATCATCTTTGGTATTGTTATGTCCATCTGCTGACATCAGTTGGGATAAATTTTATTTCTGGTTTTTGTGCCAGGCTTTTCATGGTTTGTCACAAACCAAGTTCAAGCCTTTACAGCTTTGTGCACTGACTTCCAGGTGCAGAACCCTGCAACCTTGAATGCAAACTGATTGGAGACATCACGGGGTTTAACATCAGAAATTTATTTTTAATCTGAGGTTAACCAAATGTCAGATGAAAGGCTCAGTGAAGCCATGGAATTTCCACCTTTGGAGATATTCCAAACACAACTGGGTAAAACCATGAGCAAAATGCTCTGAGCCGGTGCTACTCTCGGGCTGAATCAGATGCCTTTTAGAGGATTCTTCCAGTCTACATCCTTTTGTGGTTCTGCAGCTGGGATCCAGTCCACACACATTACTGCAGCTTTCAATACCTTCTGCTCATGGGAGTCCTGCACTTTACCTAATATCACTCACTCCAGATATGGAAAACTCCTAGAGCGGAACAACTCTAGTTGTTCTAGTTATTCCATCTCTTCTCTGTGAAGAGATGGATCCCCACTCCCAGCCCAGGCTGTTGCCCTGCCGGGCTCAGCACAAGGCCAGCAGCAGCCCTGGCACAGACGCCTCGCTGAGGTGTGTCCACTGCTGCTGCCTTCACGCCCTGGCCGCTGCCTAGACTGCTTGCTGCCTCAGTGCAGGCGGGCCGGGCCCTGCCCCACACCTGCATGATGCCTCCACAGGGACACCGCCCTCCGAGGCACCTGCCTGGATGGGTGACACCATCCACAGCAGTCACAAGAGCTGCTTCCCACAGGGACACCAGCCACATGCCGCCACAGCCACTCCTGGAGGTGGCTGGCACGCACTCAGCTGGGTCATAGAATCATTTGGGTTGGAAAAGATCTCTAAGATCATTGTGTCCAACCACTAACCCAGCACTACCAAGCCCACCACTAAACCGTGTCCCTAAATCCCACATCGACATGTCTTCTAACTACCTCCAGGGATGGTGACTCCATCGCTTCTCTGGGCAGTTCCCTTCATTTCCAAAGCCTGACCACCCTCATGGTGTAACAATGTTTCTTAATATGCAATCTAAACGAGCACAACTCGAGGCCACTTCCTCTAGTCCTGTCACTTGTTGCTTGGAGGAACAGGCTCCCACCTGGCTACCGTCTCCTTTCAGGAAGTTGTAGGGAAGGACATCCCCCTGACCCTCCTTTCCTCCATGCTAAACACCTCCAGCTCCCTCAGATGCTCCTCATAGGACTCGTGCTGCAGACCCTTCACCAGCTTTGCTGCCATTCTCTCTCTCTGGATTCGCTCCATCACCTCAATGTCCTTCTTGTACTGAAGGGCACAGAACTGGACACAGGATCTGACGATCCTTTCCCTGGTCCTTCTGGCCGCGCTATTCCTGACACCGGCCAGGGGTGCCACGGACCCCTGCAGCCGCCGCTGCCTCACGTTCCGCGGCTCCGGCGCGGCAGCCCCACTCGCTTTCCCGCCGGCCGGCGCCGGGGGCGGAGCAGGGGCTGGGCTGGGCAGGTCCGGGCCCGGCTGTCCCCGGTGGGGCGGGAACTTCCCGGGCCTCTGGAGCAGCGGCTTCCGGGTGAGCGGCGCGCGCAGCCCACGTGCGGCCCCGGGGAGCGGCGGGAGCCAGGTCGGTGCCGGGGACCGGGACCGGGACAGGGACACGCGTCACCGCCGGGCGCTGTGCCCCTTCCTCCCCGGCTGGGCCGGCCCGGCCACACGGGCCCGCCCCAGCGGCAGCGGCGCCGCGCCGGGCCGGGAGAGGCGGCCGCTGGCGTGCGGCTGCTTCATCGGCGGGCCTGCTGTGGTTCTCTTCCCCCAGTTTTCTCCGGAGGCTCCTTTTCCCGAAGCGCGGAGCCATGACGTCCCTGGCGGAGCAGCTGAAGCGGCTGGCGCTTCCCCAGAACGATCCCAGCCTCCTGGACCGCAGCGAGGTGGCATCGCTGCTCTTCACCTGCAAGGAAGCCGCGACTATTGACAGGGACACGTTTTTTGCCATTGGTGAGTTTGGCTGCTTAGATGCCACTGGTTTTTAAACACTCCAGAAAAACAGCTGGAGAAAGATAAATAGGAAAGGCAAACCCGTATTCAAAAAAGGCCAAAAGAATAGTTCAAAAATCTGCCGGCTACTCAGCATCACTCAAGTCTTTGGGAAAACTATGGAGCAGTGCCTCTGCAAACACGTTTCTGGGCACACGAGGGTAAAGGTGATGGGGAAGAGTCAGGGATCCCCAAGATGCTCAGGGACTGGAGAATTTGCCCAATAAGGAAAAGTTGATGAGAGGAATGTCTCATTCATTCTGAGAACAGAATGGGTCTCATAGGAGCCTGCCATTACCTTTGAGGATGTTCCCAGAAGATGCACCAGGCTATCCACAGGAGTGTATGGCTGGAGGACAGGAGACAGTGGGCATAAGTCAAAAGAATAGGAGTTAAAATTGGATAGAAAGAAAAGCTTTTTCAGTGTGAGGACAGTCAAGCAGTTAACAAGATTGTCTGGGGAGATTGTGCCTTCGGAAAATAAAAGTGACTTTTTTGAAAAGTCTGCCTGGATAATGCCCTGAGCAACCTGGTCCGATTTTGGAGACCCTTTTAACTCTGCTTTGAGCAGAGCCTGGGGCTGGAAATCTCCCAATGTGCCTTCTGACATGAATTCTGTGTTTCAAGGAAACATGCTGATGCCCTACTCTTGCTGGGTCACAAATAATGTGAAGTGGGAGTAGCCTTTGCCATGTTAGCACACTTCAAATTCTTTGTGCTCTATCCCTTTCCATTTTTGTATAAAATTTTATACAGGAATGTAATGCTCTTGAATAATATGGCTGTTTTCTAAAACCAGGCAGATTGATAGCATGTTTTCATTTTAAATAACAGGACTGTAAATACATATCTTTGATGCAGCACAGTGCGTTTTTTTGGTTTCTTAAATAGTTACTCTAGAACTGCTTGGCTGAGTTTGAGGATGGAGTTTTTATGGTCTCTTATCCAATATGGGACCTCTGATCCAGTGTTTGATCATTCCACTGTTAGAAAAATAAAATCTATAGATTGAGCTTGAGTTTTCTATGTTACAGCTTGTATCTGTTGTCCTCCTATCTTCCACTGTGCATCTCTGAGAAGAGTCTGGCACCATCTCCTTGATAACCCACACTATATCCTGTTAAGTAGCTGCAGACAGCAGGAAAATTTCCTTTTGACTCTCTTCTCCAGGATGAACCAGTTCCTCCTTTTCCTTATATGTTGTTTTCCAGCTCCTAGACCATCTCAGCATTCCTCTGCTGAACCCAACATCCAGAAATGTTTTTCTTCTATTGATGATCTCAAAATTGCACACAGGGCTCCAGCTGCAGCTCACAAATGGAAGGGGCAGTTCCCTCCCTTCCTCAGCCTGCTGGCTGTGCTCAGGAACAGCACAACCCAGGGTGCTGCTGGTCTTCACTGCTGCAAGAGTACTCTGCTCTTAGTTGCTGATGTTGTTTTTCTTTGTCAGCTGAGAAATAGTTCAAGTATATCAAAAGTTTTGGTCTTAGGCCTCTTTTCTGCTTGTTTTGGATGGTGAGGATGACATATACCAGTATTGGAAAAAAGTTGGATATGCCAGTGAGGAGGTAAGGGGGTAGGACTGGAGAACAAAAATTATTGTGTTTAAAGCATTCCTACCAATTTTTATTTTTTTTTTCTTCAAAGGATGCACTGGTTTAGAGGAGCTGATGGGGATTGATCCTTTATTTGAAGAGTTCCAGTCCAGTTTGTTTAGTTCCACATCCAAAGGCCTTGAACGCAGTGTTCAGACTAAAGCAGTAAATCAGCAGCTGAATAAGAATATTTCGTTGTTCCTCATTCACCTGTCCCCCTACTTTATGCTTAAGCCAGCCCAGAAGTGCCTTGAATGGCTGATTCACAGGTAATCCACTGAATATCCTACATGTCAATAGATAAGGCTAGAAATGCAAGATTTATTTTTCCCCAGTGAGAAAGATTTTGAATAATTTTACTTTAGCTTTCTGAAAAGACAGGTTAGAATGTTGATAATGTGCATTTGGACGTAGTCCTTATGGAGCCAGATGCTCTTCTTTGCCAATTAGATTTTTGTATTTTGATATATTTCTGTGATTAATTTGATCTGTCACAGTACTCTGTATGAAAGCAATTACTTCCTTGCCTGGCTTTCCCCAAAGTTGCCCACACATCTTACAGAGCACATAAAGAGGCACTTGTGTATTGTGCTTTTAGAAGTGGGCTTTGTAAAATTTTTCGGTATTAACTGTGAACCATGAACCCTAGCTATTCTTATTCCAAGGTTTTGTAAGAAGGTGTGAAGAAAAAAACAGTGAAGTTCTTTGCAATGTTATATTTACTTAAATACATTAACCTATCCAAATGCAGAAAGTGCAGTACTTCTTATCATGAAAGGGTGTGTGATTTTCCTGAAACATACTTCTCTGAATCACAATTTTTCTATACAATATAATTATTATATAAGATTTCTATAAAATATAATATTCACTATAATGTATTATATTGGGAGATTCATACTAGATTATTGTAATGTCTGGTTTAATACTGAAATCTGCAGAGAAGAAATTAAGCTAATTTTTAGTCATACAGGGACCTGAAATTGTTAATAGCGAGGGAAGAAAAATGCTAGCACTGTTTCTTCTAGCACATACAGGCTTGTGGCCACCTTGCATTTCTGGACTGTAGGTGGACCACAGATCTGAGTCAGTATGACAACCATGTCAGGTCTTACCTAAAAGCAAGTAAGCAAGGTATTATGAGAAGAATGTGGATGGGTCTCTTTTCCTTTTTGGCTTCCAGATGCTTTTTAACTACATATGTATGTTCTTTTCCTTAGATTTCACATTCATCTCTACAATCAAGACAGTTTGATTGGTTGTGTTCTGCCATATCATGAGACCAATCTTTTTGTGAGAGTTATTCAACTTTTGGATATAAAAAGCCCAACTCATAAGTGGCATTGGATGGATCCAATACGGGTAAAGTATTTACCAGATGCAAGATGGAAGGACCTTGAGGGACTTTATTTAATAATATCCTGACTCTTCTACTCTGGTTATGAATATTGTCCACCAATTTATGTGGTTAGTTGTAGAACTGTACTGAAAGGTTTAATTACAGGAATGGAGCCTGGATGCCCACGTGTTGTTTCTGCTATCTTTCTTTAAAGGTGAAGTTGATATTAAAAAGCTTTGACTATAAATACTCCTTGTTTTGGCTAAGTTAAAGCATGCTTTTAAGGTGTAAGTATTTGCTACTGCTAGGAAGATAAATCAGTTACTACAACTTATGTTTATTTGCATGTAAGTTAAATGTAATTCAATTCATCATCTCCTTTAATGTAGACACAAAACATTCTAGAGCAGTGTGTGGAAATTCATTACTTATTTCAGTTTAAATGGTGTTAACTGATCAGTAAGATCATTTTGGAGATTGTAGTAATTTCTACTTATTGTGCTTCCCTTTACTCTGAGTGTTCTAATTTTACCTTTTTGTCACTGTGTAAAGAAACCTGGAGTCCCACTGGCAAGGGGTACTGTCATCACACACTGCTACAAAGACCTGGATTTCATGGATTTCATCTGCAGGCTGGTGGCAAAATCTGTGAAGGTTGTTCTTTTCTTCTAGAACATTGTTTGTTGTCACTTTGTCTTCCCCATGTTTTTATAGTGGTGTGCTATTTCTTAATATTTTGAACTGCATATCAAAGAGTAAAATGAATCATTTATCAGTAAACAATATGAGGAATTCTTTTATTATAATTTGTGAAGATGGCAGTCTGTCAGAAGTTCTTATAAGGAGGTGGCTGAGGACCAGTGAGCCATGACAAAACAATTTGGCCATACTTTATTATTTACTGTGTTGCCTCAGGGTATGTCTCAGTTTTCTTTCATAAACTCGTTCCTGCTATTAGTTTTTAACTGTACTCTGAATTTCTGTGTCTCTTCTGTGGGTTGTCATGGGTGTTTTAAATACACATCTTCAAATATTAATGAGAATTTGAAATTGAGAATGCTAGAAGGTGGGCAAATTTTTTTGTTTGTGTTTTCAGCTAATGTCTAATAGAGGGCTAGTTCTGTAGGGTAAGTTCTGTAGTTCTCAGAAGGGTAAGATGTATGATAGATCCAGTTATTAAGAGAACTGGGATGCATCTACTGTCAGACTAAGCAAAGCAGACATAGTAACAGAGTTTATTCACAGGTGTAGAAGGAGGTGTTAAACATAACACCAGTTAGCTTCTTGGCTGTCTGTCTCTGAGTCTTGAGCAGTACACCAAGATCACAAGTGATTTTGGCTGCCTTATTCTGACTGCCTCTGTGGGCACCCATTTCCATCTGCCGTGTCTGTGAGCAGGAGCAGTAACCTCTGGCAAGGGTTGCTGCTGTGAGAGGTGATGACTGTAGTTGTGCCAGCAGGAGCTGCTGTAGTTTGCAGGCAGGAGGTCGAAGATTTTGGTGATTTGAGGGAAGCCATATGTGCTTTTCCACTTGCCTTGATGTCTGAACAACTTATTTTTCCTGTGATCCAGGTGTTTTCAGAGTGTCCTGGCAACTCAGCTCAACTGAGAGTTCTCCTGGTGTTTTATGCTTCCACCATTGTGTCGGCTCTTGGAGCTGCAGAGAAGATAACAGACACTATGGTCTCTCTGCTGCTCCCTTATGTCCAAAAGGTAGGTGAAGCTCTGTTTCCCTCCTGTGTGATGAAGTGTACTCTGTTCTGCATATGTGCATCTGCAGATAACATCCAAGAAAGACATCCTGTGTGATATGTACTGTACCACTCAGCTTGATTTGAAACCTCAGGCAGGTGAGAGTACATGGGAAATAATGTTTTTTCACACCTCAGATGAGCACTTTAAGAATTGTTTTCTGCTCTGCATGAGGAATGAAGCTGTGAGAAATGGGTACACGGTTTGAAGAATGTCTTTGCTTTGAGATTTATCATGCTAAACCATGAGGAAATGGTGTCAGGGTAGACAGCCTGCTTTAATATCCTCTCTCTTCCACGACTGTGGCTTTGTCAACAAACAGAGCAGTAGTTAAAAAATGCGTCTTCTTCATCTGTGGACTCTGCATGACAGCTTTTTCTTCTTGAAGGTTGAGTTTATAGATACCTTAAACGTTAACACATGGAAAAGAACATAGTGGGATTCCGTGGATGTCAGAATAAAAATGATTTTTATGTTAATGTACTTTTTGGTGTTAGTCTGTGTTAAAAATTCACCTTTATCTCTTTTTCTAGGGCTTGAAGTCCTCTGTACAGGATTACAGAGCTGCAACATACATGATAATCTGCCAGATGACTGTAAAAGTGACAGTGGAGACTTCCTTGGTGCATTCCTTGATGGTACAAATAAGCAAGACATTATTTAAAGTTCCCTCATTAATCAGGGATGGGCTGGCTTGCTTGAACCTACTTCTTCAAACTCAGAATGGAGATAAACTTGGGAAAAAGTAAGTCTACATGAACGGATTTTCCCACTTTCTGAAATTCCAAATTGCGCTTTGGTAATATGAAATTTTTATATCCTCATCATTAAAGGGATGCTTCCCTGTCAAAAGTTTTGGTAGCTGACATTTCAAAGGGTTCACAATTTCCTTTGGCTTACTTTGAAAATTTGTATGCTCACTACAGCAAAGGAGTCTCAGTGGTGCGAGTTGGTCATCTCTTGCTCCTTCTGCTGCTTCTCTAAGTAAAGGATTGATGTCAATGTGCAACTGTTGAGTAAGAGGTTCTCTGGAAAGTGTAAAGAAGTTCTGCCCCTTCGATGGAAGGGCTTTGAGGTGGTGTAGTTTAACAGCTGAAGCATAAGTGCTTCTGTACCACCACTTGTTTGGCCTCGCTTCAGGTGAGGTGTTCTCCTGGAGGTTCGTGGGGTAGATTCCCATCCATCTGTCTGCCCTGCTCTAGCAGTTGGCTTGTGCTGGTGACATGCATTTGAACATAATCCCACATGCTACAGGGAATTTGCTTGCTGGCAGAGAGGAGTATTCCAATAGGAAAAATCTTTTGAGGGATATATAGAGTGATTACCTTCCTGGTGCTTGAACGTTGTCATAGGTTAAAAAGCACAGGTGTGGGGTAAAAGGAGACAAGATGAAGCTTTGTGTCAGCCGACAGGGAAATGGCTTCTCAAAGGATCCATCATTGCATGATTACTTCTCATCCCTTTTGCTGCCACTGGGGGATAGATATGCTCCTTGGAGTGTGAGGTTATCTTTTCCTGTAATTCATACAAGTGTTTTTCCTTTTACTCCCAGCTTTGCAAAAAACATAGGTAGGTTCACTGTGCCATTGCAGCAGCTGTGCTCTACATGACTGGCACTACCTTCTTTTCTTCTTGGATATTAAATGTGTGATAAACATCTGGCATTAAGGAAGTGGAGCCTGTTAAATCTTTTCAGTGTTTGTTTACAGTGGGGCTGTTACCTGATGCTGAAAATTGAATCCTCATGAAGTCTGCATGGTTTTGGAAGTGTTTGTAACCCAGATGAGCATACATACTTTTCTTTTTTCCCCCCTTTCAATTGTGCAGGCCGTTTAATTATCTGTGCAGGACCCCAGAACTGGTAACACTTTTGCAAGGCCTATCAGCAGGCTATGATATCTCTCCTCTCCTCCGTTACCTGTTGCCTCACCTTGTTCACACCATCATGAAAAGTGATGCAGGTAAGTTACCACAGGTTCTTTGTAAAACTTGGATCACCTTAAGGACAGATTACTCTGGTAAATGTGGCAGCTGTGTAATTGCTTCTTCCATTTAAACTGGGCCAATACCTGTGAAGACTTGATTGAGCTTTTGAGTGTTTGTTTTCTGTTTTTCCTCTTTTTTTTTTTCCTTTTAGAAGTGTATTGTAGTACTGTGAAATCTTGGGTAGATGGCATATGTGGTTTAATTAGGGGACAACTGTGTTCACCAAGTGAATTAAATGTGCCTGGGGACCATGGGGCAACGAGGCTGGCTGGCGTGGGCATGCAGTTGTAGCCAGAGTCTGTGCTAGAGTCTGTTTGCATTGTGGCATTGTAGTGCTGAATCACACTGGGAAAGCTCCTCTGTTAAAAAGGTCCAGATTCACACCAAGGAGTGCTCTGGGGAAGTTGCTGGCACAGCTTTTAGCAGCAGGTCTGGAACATGCCAAAGCATCTTTGAATTTACTGGCAGCAATCCAGGCTTAGGCATTTTAACAACACTGGTATAAAGCATTGCTAATGGGTGGCAGAGAGTTAGTGCTGGTAATCAATGAGCACTGTGGTCTTCAAGCTGTGTGCTTGGTTCACCAGAGGATGATGCCTGTACAAGCTGTTTGCTTTAATCAGTAGGAAGGGGCTGTTCTCTAACTATTGTTCATCTTTTATGATTGTCCTTAGAGGAGCAAGAAGAACCTGAGGAGACAGAAAATGACATTTACATCAAGCATCTTCAAGCTATTCTTGAGACTATACCACTGGAAAAGGATTTAGATTCCCTGTTGGCTTCGTGAGTTGACTCCAGTTCTTTTTAGTATGCAGTACTGAGGTCACTTCTGGTTTAATAATAAATAATTCCTGACAATGGCATTAGCATTTTATGACCGTGTTTTTCTGTGTTCAGAGATTAAGTCCACACGTGGATTTTGAAATTTAAACATTCAGTAACCCAGAGCAGCCATTAATTTAGCATTTGTGTGAGTAGTTGTGGAACATAGTGAAACTTCAGGCCAGCAGCTGTACTTGCAGTAAATAATGTATATTAATCCTAATCTGTTAAGCACTGTGCTTTATAACAATAATGATAAAGGTACCATGCAAAACATGGTGGCTTTTCCTTTTGTTTGTAATTTTAGCAAATTTCTTGAAGAGTTCATCTCCCGTGGTACAGAGGTTGAATCTAATCCCACCAAAATGGCTGCACTCAATCAAAAGATCCTTCCTCTTATCAGGCTTCTTGAGAGAAAGTAAGTTCCATTTTTCTGTGACAGACCTACAGTCTGTAGAGTGGTGATATCAGCTATGATCTCGTATTATTGGGGTATTGGGGGTAGTGAGCACAATAGTCTTGCTGAAATAGATACAAAAGAAATAACTGACTCCTAGTCTCTGTCCAAATTTCGTTTTACTGATCTGTCCTTATATATTTTGTTATCACTGTAATACATGGACACAGACCTACTGGCTTAGTACAGCTCTACTTTGTAGCATGACCTTCTCTGCCCATTATGTATTCCAGTGGTCTGCATATCTGGTTCATCTGTGTCAAGACATAATGGTTTATTGCCTTTGCAAAGCCACTTAAAATATCTGGTCTTTTTGAATGTGTGTGCATTCAGTTTTCTTGGTTTTCCCTGTATTTCTCTTGTAAATACATGTTCTTCTATAATCCTCTGCAGAAAATATTGATGATTTTATCTTTTGGCAGGTATCCTAAAGCGTTAGACTCTGTGTTAGAGAAGCACCTGGAAGATTGCACAGATGAGGCTGCCCAAAATCTTTTTCATCAATTTATTTCTCTTTCGTTGAGCTGTGGCAAGTACAAGGTAAGTAGGATTGTGATTCTAGCTCTTATATGGTTATACTGTCAGAAGGCTGATTTTTGACAGAGTTCTGCTCTCTGTTCCTCCTTATAAATGAAATATCATTCCCACAAAAAGGAGAAAAAAACCCAAAACACCCAAACCAAAAAAAATGAACCATAACTTGATGAAATATTTGTGGGGTGAGCTTGGTCAAAACTGTGGTAAGACAAAAGCTATCAGTTCTTTTATGGTTTTTTATATGGACTCAGGAGTGTGAGTTTTTTTCCCCTGGTTAAAATTTATACATTTCCACCTGCCCCAATTGCCAGCAATATTTTTCCTTAGAAACATGGTCAATAGTGATGACACAGTGGTGCCCAGCAAGGCCTCATCTTACTTAAGGATGTTGTCAGTGGCAGAGATGTCTGTTTTGGGAAAGCTGAGAAACAACTTTATCACTGGTGAGAGAAAATGGCTTGGTCCTTTTCCTTGCACTGATTTTGTGAATGTTTGCAGTCTGTAACAGGGAAGAATAGAGTGACCACAGAGTTCTTCCTGTGCCATTTCTCAAGAGCAATTGAAACTCAGCCTAGCACAGAATAACTATTACTACAACAGATCTGGCCAAAGAATATTACTATAAGAGCTGGTTAGTATTATGATTGTTGTTTGCAATGATTGAAAGCCTGAAAGCACATGGGAAGATAATGACAAACTACATAAAGAAGCGCTTCCTAAATTTTTGCTCTGATTTAACAAAGGCGCAGATTCTGTGTCTGAGTAACAAGTGGATTAACAGAAAAACAAGGCATGCAGAACAAAGGCATATGACTCTCTTCCAGCTTTTAAGGTTTCTGAGATAAGTGCACGCAATTGGACTGGCAGGGATGCCTTTTTAACAGTTTCTATCTGGGCTCTGTCACACTGACGTTGTCACTAGAGCTTTCTCGGAATCCTTAGATAAGCGTAAGGCTTTTCTAGGACATAATGGTGTCTGTGGCTTACTGTACTTTTTAAGCTACCTACCAAAAACTGTCTGCAATAGTGAAGAAATTTAATAATTTAAAACAGCTAGACAGTATCATTGTACTGTAATTTAACTTTCTAGGTCTTGATTATTCAGGTTTTCTTCTGGTACAAAATGCCAGAAGAAGGTCTCCCATTATCCTTATGTATATTAAAGTATTTTTAACGTGCAGTGGAGTCACTGTGAAATCTGTATTTCAGTTTCTGGAAGACTCTGATACCTCCCTTCTGCTTAGTTTGAATCATCCTCAGCCTGCTGTGCGGGTCCTGGCTCTTCAGCATTTGAAAGATGTTATTGAAACTTCAAAGGTTTGTGTCTGAATCTCTCACTTACAGAATTGACTTAACATAGAATGTCTTCAAAAAGCTGTTTGCCACACTTACCAATTGAAGATGAGTGGTATGTGAAACTGTGCCTATGTCATCCTTACTGCTTTTCATGGTGTTTTCAGTAGGCTTCTGTCACTATTTCCCTGTATTCTGGAGTAATATTTCTGGTTTTCTTTCTTTTGTTATTGAAAATTAGTCTGCCTGTGAGATTTAATTTAGATGATATTACCACTTCTCTCACTAGAATTCAGATATTTCATTAAAAGCCTGTAAACTGTTCTACAGGCAAATGATTAATTTTCCTTTGACTCTCTTCCTTTATTTTTTCAGGAAGGCTTTGATCAGGCTTTCATAGAAGAAGCAATTTTTGGACGGCTCAAGGATGACAATAGAGATGTTGTGATGTCTGCTCTCAGTTCTTTGGAGGTAAGTGTGTCTTTAATCATGCAATATTCTACCTGGTCTTAAATGTGTGTGTGTCTGTAATGTATTCTGTGTAGTTGTCTTTCTTGTCCTTGTGTCCTTATTGCATGTCTTTTATCCTTTTACAGGATAAAGCAGCAGCACAAATTTAGGAGGCTTGTGTTATTTGCCATCTCACAAATTCCCCCCAAATCTCTGCTACCTTATCCTTCCCGAGGTGTTGGCAGTTAAAATGAATTTATAAATCTTTTTTCCTCCTTTTTTAAAAGTAGCTAGTGAAGCATACTTAAATCTTTGATTATTATTTGAGGCATCCTTCCTGTTTATTCTGTAAGTTTTTCTATAAAAAGGCAAGCCTCACTATCTGTCTTTTGGATGGAAAGTGGTGCAGTCACAAGACATTACTCTAGTGAGAGGTGCTCAGTTGAGTTTTTCCATATGCTAGTCATTTGGTCAGTTGATAGTGGCAAAGTCTGAGCTCCGGCTCAGGTTTACTGGATGGGACTCTGGTATGCATTGTACTGATTGTTTCCAGCTAGAGTAACAGTCTGTCTTTGTGGCTTTTGCTGCTAGTAGTGGAGAGTATTATTAGCAGTAGTGGAATTGGTCTTGTGTATTCATTCATTCTTGATCACCAGTAAGTAGGAATAGAAGCACCTGAGTGCTCCCTTAGACTTTAGTATCTTTTGTTAATGTGCCTTATATTTTTGTGATCCAGATGCAATGTAAAGTAAAAGCAATTCTTATTTGATTATAACACAGTTTGCATATAGTTTATCAATTTTACCAAACATCTCCACATTCAATAAATTCTCCATACTTTAGCATATCCACAGGGCATACTGGGCAGCCTTATTACTTCTTTTCACCTGATAATATTTTCATTAGATGAACATCAGCAGGAATCAGTTAGTCATGTTTAATCACTTGGTATAGCGGGATGCATTTGCCATTATGATTTGGTAAACTGTTTGTATATTGTATTTTCATTCATTTTTCTTGCATATGGTTCAGACTTTCAGGGAACAAGTCAATCCAGAAGTAATGGTATCAAGTCTTTTGAACATTTTCCAGAAAGCTGATCTTTCAAAGGATGGAAAATGGTATGTTCATGGTTTGTTGGTTTTTTTTGTCTACATTCTTTCAGTATAAATTAATTTTTTTAAGTAACTATAAAGAACACTTTAACAACTATGTTTCTCTGCAAATGCTTTTTTAAATGCTATTTCTATGCTGAGTTACAGGAGAGATGTTCAATTATTTTCATACCATTTCCCATTAATTCCTTATTTGTTCTTGCTACTTGTACTGCTGCCATGGAGAATAGAGAACAAATTAAATGTTGCTGATGTGATTGAGTAATGTATTTTCAACATGATTTGTCTTCTTTTAGGTACAAGGTTTTGGAGCGAGCAGTAAAAATTTTAGTCAAAGAGGAGACTCTGAAAGAGAAGAAAGAACTGCTAGATGCAGCAGTAATGCAATTGTTACCTTTTATGATAATCACTAATGCAAATTCAAAATCTTCAGATTGGAAAATGGCTGCTTGTTTGTCAGAGTCTGATCTCTGCTCCTTACATCCTTTACTGAAAGGCTGGCCAGAAGGTAAAGCATTTCTTGTAACTATTTTGGTAAGAGAAAACTTGTGGCAAGTTAGGACCTCATCCACATTGAACCTAAACACATATTGAAGGAGGCAGAAATCCATTTCTTAAAAAAACTCTTTGAAAAGAGCTAGAAATTTAGTATGTTTCTGACTGATTCTAAATATTATTGAGCCACCAGTATGTTAATACATGAATTTTATACCTAGATTATTTGATTTTTTTTTCCCCCCTTGGAGTAGCTCTTGAAGAGGCAATTAAATCTACCAAGTCTGCAGAGTTGGTTGGAGTGGCCAATGAAAAAATTATTCTGCTTCTTTCTGGAAACTTGATTTCAGGGAACCCTTCCTTACTATTGCAAATGGTAAGTGTCCGGTGTCAACTGAACCTTAAAGTTTTACTTTTCAGGTGGTGACTGGAATCAAACAGATGTGATATAGAAATTTGCATGGCTGCTCTAGGCACTAGTATGCTATCATCAAGCTGCTAGACAAATATATGTGTGTGTGTGTATATATATATGTAAAAAAATAGCAAACCACAATACCATCCATATAAAACCAATTCCTTCCTTTACGTATGGAAAAAAGTGATTACCTTTTTTGATGGATGATTAGTCTAAGTAAATTGGAGGAACTTTTAGTTTCCTGAATATAATTTTGTTGAGAGTAAGCACGCATACTTGTGGGCAGTTAATAGAACCTGATCTTTGTACATTGCAAGGTTTCAAAGTACAGCAGACAGTAACTTTTTACCTGTGATAGAAAGTAAACAGTATTACCCCAGTTTTCACTTACATGTTCAGTTTAGTCATAGTGAAGTCTCACTCATATTGATTTTTGTTGTCCTCCACTCTTTTTTCTAAGGTTGATGACCTGATACTCGTTGCTGAAACAGAATCTGACAGTGTGAGACAGAAAGTAACTACTCATATAATTGGTTCAGTGCTTGTTCAGTGCTGCTGCAATACAGAGATGAAGGAAAATTATTTTCCAGTGGCTATCAGAGTCTTCCGCTTCTTGGATAAAAAAATTCAAAATCTCAGAACTTGTGAACCTGCAGAGGTAAGATGTTAACAATGTGGAGAGGGCATTTTCTTTGTACTGAAAACAGTATTAAGAAGTTTTTTAAATTGTTTTTACTGAAGGCCAGGTTCAGCAACTTCAAGAAAGACTGAAAAATCTCACCTTCATTTCTTCTCAGAGCAAAACCACACCCACAGTGCCATTAAGAATTATTCTAGTATTTTATGTGCGTTTCCATTGGAGTTTTCTTGACTTACTTGGTTGAGAAACAGCTCTAAGTTTTTTTGTAAGAAAAGAAATCCATGTGAGCAGGGCTGTGTTTCTGTGTGTACATCCGCTCACATATACACACATAGTGGCACGTGGTAATTATTTATTCTGACCTCAGGCTATTCCATTAATAATTTTTTTGTATATGCAAGTATCTGAAAGATACAATTAGTTTTCTGGAAGAGAGCTAGATGAAAGTGTTAAACTGACTGTCAAAAATGCTGCAATTCCAAATTCCTTTGAAGAGATATTTTAGAGAGACTGATATTTTACTCTTCTGTTATCTCATTTATGTACACTGTAATTATGGTAGAAAGAGCTGGCATAGGTTTTAAAACTGCAGATGCAAGTTTCAATGTAAAATCAGAAATGTAATTCACTCCATAAGGATACCTCTTTGAAGGTTGGAACTTAAATGTTGCTGAATTTTAATGCTAAATTTCTGTTTTCTGTTGCATGGAATTGTGTCAAAATACATAAAAATCGATTTTCATTCACAGGAAACTCCCCTAAATTGGTCTGTTGAAACAGTAGAGGAAACTTTGGTTCCTAAGGACTTGTTAAGTGCATATATAGAAAAACTGAATAGTGATGAGACTGCTCATGCAGAGGAGTCAGCTATGGTCCTGTTCTTATTAAAAAACTTCATTAATGGCCTAAAACCTCCCCTGTCCTTTTCAAAAGGTAGGTGTTCAGATTTTGCCTGTCCCTTACATCAGTGAAAAAGGAAAGATAATTTTTTTTTTCCTTCAGAAGTTGCTGGAATCGAGATGTTGCTTCCCTAACCTTCTCCTTTGTTATTGACATCAAAGATTACTTACTTGTGAACATGAAATCAACCAAATGTATTGTCCTCTTTTGACTAGAGATGTCTGTTTTTTCCTGGTTTTTGAGGTTCCTATGCACCTGCTGTGTCTTAATTATAACCTGCATTTTTTAGAGGAATCTTGGTGGAATCCCGAATCTCTGCATCAAGATAGCCAAGACTACCTGCACCTCCTTTTGGGGCTGTTTGACCTGCTTGTCAGTGGAGCTAGTGAGGGAGGCAGTGCTCTTCAGTACAGAGCATTGATGAATCTCTTATTCAAGGTATTATTTTTGCATTTGTTGCTCTGAATTATGAGTCGTCTACTATTACATAGTTGCATTAATTTTAAGGGAAACTGAGAAAAAGATCAACAGGTCATGCAATGCTGCTTGTGGCATTCAGGTACTGTGAGGAGATGGAAGTTACTTAACCCTAATTAAATGTAATAATGGAAAATTAAAGAAAAAAACCAAACCAAAACAAAAGTACTAGTTAAGGCAAAGATGAAAACATAACACTGATTTGCTGGACAAGATCAAGAACCTAAAGTTTGAGCAAAAAGTTTTGGTTCTGTCTGGTAGTGTGAGAAAGGGTTGCTCTGTAAAGTTTGGTAGTGTTTAAATGCAGAAAGTGAAAGGAAAACTTCTAGGAGAAATTTTGTTTCCTTATTACGTCATCTCATGGTTTTTCACATGCATATGTAAATAATGTCTGGACTTATATATACATGCAGCGTTTACTCAAAAAATTTTTCTTCCCAAAAAGTACTGTTTCTCTGTTTTTCTGAGATGAAGTTCTCTTTCAGTGTACTCCTCTGAAGTGGGTGGGGTGGTTTATCAAATGTTTTCAGTAGTAGTTTGCCAAATAAATTAAACAAGTGCTTTTTTCGTTTTCTTTTTCCATTTTGTTAAAAATCTAAGGTACATCTAAAAGATTCAGAGGTTCTCTTCAAATTCCTTTCCATTTTATGGACTTACAGTTATAACCTTTCAAATCAGCTGAACTATGAAGTCAGTGCAATGCTACAGACTCAGGCTCTGTATATTGGCTATGCACTGCTTGAATCACAAACAAACCAGAAAAAGAAACAACTGCTATCACCCTCATCTCCAGGTAAAGTAAAACTCTATCTACCTATCTATCTACCTATCTATCTACCTATCTATCTATCTGTTTCTCATCCTAGAACTCCATCACAGTGCTTTTTAATTTTGTGCAATTTTACTATATTTTATACCATGAAGGGTATCTGGAGTTATGTTTAGCTGCACTGGGCTGAGGCAGTTCTTTTGCTGATTCACTGGTGCAGTTGTAAGCCCAAGCTTGAAGTAAGCAAAGCCACTTTTTTTAAAATTTTAAAAGTGTTGAAAGCAGCACGGGGGTGTGCTGAAGGAGTCAGTTACAGGACATTACTGTCTGTGCAGTGTCAGGGTGTGACAGTCAGTAGCAATATATGAACTCTGAGCTTAAATGTGAATATAAGGATGAAATTCAGAGTCATGAATCTGAGACTCATCTTGGTTTTATGTACCCTAGAGATTTACAGTGAAAACACTTCTTAATTCCAAAATAATGTTGATACCTCTTCAGGGACAGCTACAGTAAAATTTTGACCACTCACTTTACTTTGTCCTCTTCCTCCTTCCCTCCCTCTTGCAGCGGTGATATCTTTGCTAATTAACTTGGGTAGTCCTGTGAGTGAAGTTCGAAGGGCTGCTCTCAACTGCCTCCGTTCCTTGAAAGGAATAAAAGAGTCTCTATTCCATCCTGTCCTTCAGCATTTGGAGCAAAAGACAGAGGAGATTGTATCTGACCCTACATACATAGCACAGGTATTTTTTAATTAGGACGTACATTAATACAAGTTTTGTCTGCTGCTGTGAGCTTGTGTCCTACAGAAAAGAAATCAAGATAACCAGGAAAGTTAATTGTCTTTGTATTTTATAGTGGACTGATTTATATATATTTTTAGGAACTATAAAAATATTCAAGTGATTTATTACATGCAGAGAACTGAGAACCTAAGAGGCATTAACGGTGATTTAGTTCCAGATGAAGAACTCTGCTTATATTTAGATTGCAATGTTATGAAAGCATCAAATAATTGTTGTGTTAAGGCATTTTTATTGCAAGAAAAGAACTTAATTTTCACTTTGTTAATGAACTAGATTATGGGAACTCTATTTGAGGAGCTTGAGACACAGCCAAAACAGAAATCCCAGAAGAAAAAATTGTTGGAAGCTTTGGAAAACATACTTGATTGTGTACAGAGCCCTATTTTCCCATCATATATTGCAAGAAACTTAATGAAAATTCTCCATGAAATCCATGGTGAAGTAAGTGCTGCTTTTGAGTTTTTTATGGGTTCTGCACTTGAGTGAAATGCTGAAATCACATTTCATTTAGTAATAATGCTGTTAAATAATTCCATGATGTATTAGATCATTAGGTATTGACAGCTCCAATAATATGCAGTAAAGCTGCAGAGTATGGTTTAATGAAACATAAATGTTAGCATGCTCCTTCCAGGAATGTAATTGCTGCAAAATTTTGCATTGGAATTTTTAAGGAAACTCCCTTGATATTACGAAAAAAGACTGTTTCAGAAGAGATTGCTACAGAAGAGATGTATTACTTTTGGTTAGTGAACATAGAGTTTTCTGTAGAAAACTGCAAGGTATTAAGTTGTACTGTGAATTTCTTTTATGCATACATTAACCTACTCTTATCTAGCATATTCAGAATTCTCCAAGTGCTGGAAAACACGTGACTTCAAAGTTCAAAAAATGAATTAATTAGAATTTTTATGTTCTGTTCAGTGTATGTGTCTCGAAAAGATTGTGAATTGCATAGAGAGGGTGAGTGGTTTTGCTTCACATTTGGGTTTTGTGGAAAACAGCAGTCATAAATGGGTGGGAAAATGACCTTGTTTCTGTACTTTGAAGTTATGAAATACTGCTCTGCAAAGGAGCAGATGAGCAGGTACTTGGGGTAATCTCATACTATGTCTTGTACTTTTCCAGTTGGACAGCTGTTACCCAAAATACTGTGTGCACTGTGGTCCGAGAGGGGATGCTGCAGTAAAATGAAGCTGTGCTACTGGAAAGTTTTTAAATTGAGAATGGATAAAAACTTCTGTTACACATTTTCTATGTCTGCAGATGGTTCTATCTCACCTCTTGCCTGCACTAGACCGTTTGCTAGGGAAGGTCTTTAACAAACCGGAGGCAATGTTGAAAGATGAAGTCATTCTCCTGCATCTAATCCTTGGAAAGTTCAATGAATATTCAGCAACCCTCCTGTCCAAGAATCAGCAGAGTTTGGATTTATTTATCAAAAGTCTGCATGCAGCCAAGAAAATATATGAAGAAATTCCACCATTTCAGATCACAGCACTTGGACAGGTATGGCTTTATGAAATACCTTTTATTTATTTTTATGCTTAAAGCAGCTAGCATTGTTTGAGACTGGATTTGCAAGGGCTCTTTCTGTGTGGAGGAGTCCATAGCTTTCGACTTTTCTTTTTTTTACTACAAGATTTTGATGTCTCCATAGTGTTATTGAAACATCTGAACAAGCTGCAAAACTTGAACTCTTGAAATTATCAGAAGATACTGCTACATGCTCTATTTTTTGCATTTTGACAGGCACAAAATAGCAATACTCTATTTGCACACAGATGAATTCCTGTGTTGTTACAGATACTACTGTTTCACAGGTTTTAGGTTTTTGTTGGTCAGATGAGGGCTTTACTTAATGTTTTTCATCTGAGGAAAAATTATCAACAAAATACAGTAGGTAAGAAATAGTTTCATTTGAAGGAAGCTGCAATTTCAGGCCTATATTGGCCAGGTGTTGGCATGTACTTCCAAAGGCTGGCAACACCAAGTTTGTTCCCCACACCAATCAAGTTGTGTGAAAAATTTCAGAAATCAGTTTGTCTGTTGGATATTTCAAATGTATGTGATTTACATCTTTAAGATTCCTGGATATATACAAATACATAGTTAATATGCAAATTTTTGCAATATTGCATGATGGAGTGTGTCATACAGAATCCATCGTATAATAATTCCACACCTTGTGATTTTGTTACCCTCCTAAATAAACCTCTCTGCATCCTTTTTTTTTTCCCCTTTTGTAGATTTCTAAGCCATTCTTTGCAGCTGTGTCAGATGGGATGGTGCAACAGAAGCTACTAAAAGTACTGTTTGACTTACTCTTGAACTGTAAGAATCCACTTTGTGCCCAGACAATCAGCAGTGTGTTTAAAGGGGTAAGTGGCAACCTCCAGGACAAAGAAATATGTTGAAACCTGTTGCAGTGTCATTTTGTGTCACCTGCATTCAGAAACACTTGTTCTTTACATCATTTATAGTGGGAAAGGAATGGGAAGCTTTTTGTCAAATAATAGAATAGTGTTAATGGCATGAAAAATTTGTTAAATGACTGCTTTTAAAAGGTGTTTCTTTAAAAGTCACCAATCAGTCATTTACTATATTAATGAATGAATGAATTCAGCAGAAGTCACTTCTTTTCAGCTGCCCTGATTTTCATTTTCTGTGATATGACAGGAATATGTGGATTATCTACCCATATGTGCATGAGAGGGATGTGTTTTTAAAAAAAGGCAGGGCACAGATATTTGATGTGACAAATTGTTCATCGATGCTTGTCTTGTTATTGTTTTGTTTCAGATTACAGTGTGTGCTGAGCAGATAGTCAGAGAACTGGAGCCTCCTGAGAAAACCAAAAGTCTGGCCACTGTTCAACAGACTAGAAGGCAGAAAATGCAGCAGCAGAGGTGAAATAACTACAAACGCACAAGTATTATCCATGCGGTTTGAAAACACCACTTGTCTTAATACATTGCATAGTTTGCACTGAAAACACAAGCAACTATTTCTTCTTTTCCTGTCCACAGTAAAATAAACCCAAGCTACTTTTGGCATGAGAAAACCAACTCATGTCACAGTTTGAGAACTGATTGAAATACAGTCAAAATATATTTAAAAATCCAGTATATTTAATGTTGTCAGTTGCTGTTATAGAATCTTGGCACAGTTGATTCATTTTTTAGTAATAGTAAGGTTAGTTTTAAATATAGATGCATGGACAAATTACATACACTTGGCCGAAACCTAACAGATGTTCATCAAAATATTCATTAGTTGACTGAAAAACAGTATTTTGTTTCCAATAAGATGGTGATATACTTATCATCCATTATTAGATCTTTGTCCTGTTTCTTCTCTCCATTCTCATGAGGAACTGTTTTGTTCACTGTACTTTCTCTCTTACATTCTTTCAGCCATATTGAAACAGGATATTGAGTTATTTTTCCTGGTTTGACCTAGAATAGCTTTTCTAATTTTCCTTCACTTGACCATTTTGAATAATCATCTCCTATTAGATTGACCCATCTATAAACTGTACCTGTCACAGTTTATAAACACACAAGCTCACATAACCCCCATTGCCTACATAGTCAGTGTGTTAACCACTAGTAGTTCCAGAGAAGCAAGTTTCCTGGATGGCAAGCAGATCATCATTTGAACAGTTACCTAGTAACAGATTTTTTTTTCCCCCCCCACTTCCAGAAGTGTTTCCAAGAAACACTTGTTTTTTCAAGTTGAGTCTGAATTTTTTTTCTTGTTTGTTTAAAATGTGTTGCTACTTCAATCAAAAGCCCACACATTGCCACCTCTCCAGGGAGCAGCAGTAAAGGACACACATATATTATTGTGAAAGAAAATTTGTCTTTTTTTTACTTGGCTGTGTGAGTATGTTTCTTGAGGCACTGTGGCATTTCCTTGGCAAATCCCTGATTGTTTGTCTTGACTTTTTAGAAAGCCTCAAGATGCAGAATTGGCACCAGTAACAAGGCAGTTCAGCTGGCAGAGGGTGATGCTTATTCTGGAGCTGCTGCAACATAAGAAGAAGCTTCGGCGTCCGCAGGCGTTGGTACCTGCACTTTTCAACCTTCTGAGCAGGTAAGGGTGCCCCACAACAGAGCCCTGGAGCCTTCTCTTCTGCAGCAGGCACTGTAAAGCATGCAAATATGGGCTACTCTGTCTCTACTCTGGTGCCATGTCTTGTAGCTTAGCTTGCCTTTTTCAACTGAACTGCTTAATCAGAGGAGGGGAATGAGAAGTTACTAGGATTTGTTTCCCTTTGAAACAATAAGATTGTTACCTGATGCATAGCTTCTCTTGTGTGAAAACTTTATCAGGCAGAGAGCCTGAAGGATGCCAAGAAGGATGACACCTGTCCTAAAACTGGGCTAATTGGCAGGACTCTGTCTTCAGCAGGGCTAATATAATTCTCTGAGCTTTGAAATTCCTCCCAACACATTGTGGAACAGTCTTTGTCCAGTGCAACCTAAGGACACTGTTTTTCCTGCCAGCCCTATATCCACACACTTAGGGAAGTTTGTGTATAGATTGGGTCTTTGTCATTCTTTCCTTATGGCTTGCTTGTACATAGATTGGCAATTACAGTCCAGGTTATATTTTTGGCAATGTTTTGATAAATGACTTCTATTAGATCAGTTGATGCTTTTGAAAACAAAAAAAAAGAAACTTTTGGCAAAGACTTTTTGGAAGCCTCAGTTTAAAAATTACGTGGAATGAAAATTGCAGTTTCTTATTTGTATCTTAATATGCAGTTTCGTAATTTTTTTTTTTCTGTTTCCCTTTTTTCATGAATGTATAGGTGTCTGGAACCCATGGCATCAGAAGAAGAAAATATGGAATATACAAAGCAGCTGATTCTCAGCTGCCTGCTGAATATCTGTCAGAAATTGTCATCAGATGGTAGCAAGGTCCCAGCAGGTAAAAATCACCAGACTCATCTCTTGGTAATTCTCTCACCAGTTCAGCATTAAAACAATGGTCTGTGACTTGTTTTTTTTTTCTTCAGTCTACACTGTTTTGTTGAGGAGAGAGAGATTCCTATATAAGTGTATACAAGTTTGCCTTCCTAATCATTTTTTGTAAATGCATTAGGTATAGTTTGCAAACTGACAACAGTGCTTGAGTGTACTGTTTATTCCTACATGGCTGACCATTAATGTGTTAATTGGTGAATATTTTTATCTGCAGATATCCTGGACAAAGAAAAATTCAATGTGGAACTGATAGTTCAGTGCATCAGGATTTCTAAAATGCCCCAGACACACCACCATGCTCTGCTGCTCCTTGGTGCTGTTGCTGGAATGTTTCCTGTAAGTAACATCTGGAATTTATGCATTGGCTCTTCGCTTTGGTTTCCAAATATTGGCCAGAGTGAAGAACATACACATCTGTTCTGTGGGGAGAGACTTTCTCAAAATGAGCCAGAGGCAAAATGGACAGGTTCCCTGCTCTTTCAGCAGGGATTTCTGTTCCATTTTAGTTGAAAGCAAACCTCTGTCTTGGTGTTTTGGTCTTGCTGTGGAGTGCAGTAGAAATGGAAGAAGCTTTCTGACACCAGCCCTGCCTCACCTTCCCACTGTGGTCACAGTTCTCATGCCTTGTTTCTTCTTTCTCCTGCTTTTTTATATAAAAAGGGAAAATACCTGGCCTGATAGCACATGCATTCTTACAAGTTCCTATCTTGTACAACACTGAAAAGTGTAACTGTAGTTGATAATAAAACTGGATGGTTCTGATTTTAATTGACCAAGAAACAGGCCTTTTCTTGTATGGACTGAAATTTGACTGTACAGTGTTCTAAGATTCTTTTGCCTTAAAACACTAAACCAGCAGAATGTATCCAGGAGTATCAAATTCAGTTTGCATCTTTATATTCTTCTCAAGCCATATTTTCTCCACACGTTTGGAAAGATAGCATGTTTTCTAAAAGACAAAACTGTGATGTTTTTGATAAACTTTTGGAGGATTTTGTGGGTTTATTGTTTGGGGGTTTTTGTTTCCATCTTACTTCCATCACCTGCTATAGAACCAGGCATTTATTTTACATTATTATTGGCTCTTACAAAATTTTCAAGGTCAGAATAGAAACGTTTTGTATTCACCTCATCTCACTTCTAAAATCTAAAACAATTCTTCCAGTCACTAAAACTAAATTAAAAATATGCCCATAATTTATTGTTCTAAGTCCTGGCAAAATCTAGGAAACTTAACTTTTGAGCTAAGTGACACCTCTAATTCAGCCTTCTTAAAATTGGTTACTATGATTACAGTCTAGGCCCCCAAAAAAGCCAAAGCTTGAAATGAGCATGGTTGGTTTACACTGTACGATTGCAGATATTGCAGATGTTTTACAGATACAAAAAAAGGTGGGTGGGAAAATGATTGGAATCGGTGCCACAACCACATTTGTGCTTGTGCAGATAGCTGGTTTTACTTGTATTCACCTGGCACTGAGTGGAAGGATACAAGGTGTTTTATCCCACTAAACTCTCAATTTCCACTCGCTAATTACTTGCTTAGATGTGTGTCTTTGTTTCTAAATAATGTTTAGAACTCTACCAATCACACAGTAAGTAGCGTTAAGGGACATGTAAAACTCCCTTAGGGAGATTTTGAAAGATAATCATGATTCTCTTTTGCTTTTTGGGGATGTTTTTATAGGAATCTAATGTCATTTGTGGGAATGAAAAACGCCTTAAGGTATAATATGCACAGCAGCATGAAGTAATTTCATCTGTTCTTTTCCAGGATAAAGTTCTTCACAACATTATGCCCATTTTTACATTCATGGGAGCAAATGTCTTGCGTCTGGATGATACCTACACTTTCCAAGTAATTAACAAGACAGTGCAGATGGTTATTCCTGCTCTTATCCAGGTATGTTTGTCTACTTCATGGAAAGACTATTAATTAAGTAAATTATTTAGTATATTGGTGGTAGAATAAGTTGTCACCTACACTAGGATTATTTTGATAGACATTAAATTGTTTGTAATATAATGTAATTCAGACTCCTCTGTCTCTCACCAAGTTCACTGCTGCTTCTTTTCAGTCTTTTGAGTTCCTGCACTTTATAAATGGTTTAGCCAAAATTACCACAACTATACATGTAGAGGACCTGAAACATACTTTAAGTTCAAGCTTTTTATCATAAACATAGCAGGCAAGTTCAGTAGAGGAGCCATTGGAAGGAAGAATCTGGTTCTTAGTCCTGTAATATGTCATGGTCATAGGAATAGTAGACGTGTTCAGAAAGAAGTGGAAGTGCTTTTATTCTTCCAGCTGGTGTTTGTGGGGCTTTTCTTGGTTTTGCCTGGACCTCCTAGATAAATGGCGATAAACCAAAACAAAAATAGATCCTCGTTTTTCAAATCAACATTTTCTTCATTCAGATTTCACTTGCACTTAAGAAATCTTAATTCTTGATCATAAATAGATTTAAATATGAAACATGATGTATAAATGTCATGCAGAAATGAATTGGGGAAAAAATGTCTTCAATAATGGGCTGAGGATTTTCCAGATTATCTTAATTATATGTGTACACAATTTTCATCCTCTTGTAGTTCCCTGTTATATAAAAAGACAAATTGATTTTTTTCTTTAAAACCTTTCCTAGGAGCCCACACAAGTTTCTGTGACAGATTATTTGTGGCACACGAATATTACATGTGGGGAGAGACTAATGTTACTTGAGACCATGTAGCCCATGTATATTAATTTTCTTAGGCCCTTGAATCTAAGACCCTAACTCAGGCAAAGTTTTCTGAAAGATGTGACTTTGCTTTCTCTTAAAAATGTCTTGGTTGTTTCAGCTGATGTCAAATAGAGTTTTTCTCTTTTTTTTTCTTTTTTTCCCCCCTTTTTAAAATTTTACTTGAACCATCTTTCTTTAACACTGAAAAGGAACTGTGTGATTAAAAACTATTTGGGAACACTTATGTTTTCCTTGAGATTATGCATTTGGCAATGCTTTCTCTTATTTTCTGAAGTTGCAAGAAAGACCTTGTACCCATCAGTAACCTGTCTCAACTGCTGTCTGTGTGCACAGGCTGAAGACAGTGACTTGTCAGAATCCTCGGGAAGCGTGGAGGAGGTGGTGATCAAGATCATTCGTGTGTTTGTGGATGCCCTGCCCCACGTGCCAGAGCACCGGCGCCTGCCCATCCTGTCCCAGCTGATCACTACCGTGGGAGGAGACAAATTCCTCTGGGTTCTCCTGGTGCTGCTCTTTGAGCAGTATGTGACCAAAACTGTGACAGCCACATCAAGCACAGACAAGGTTAGTGGGCTGAGGGGGTCAGCTTTTTCCTTGAGAGCCTGATCTCTTTTGTTCACAGTCTTGCCTTTTAAGAAGGTTCTCAGTAAGCCGCAGGTTATGCTGGAAAAGGTAGTGAGCTCTGGATTTGTGCTACAGCAGAACCTGATGGTGATGTTGACTATGATTTGTACTGTGCATTCAGTAGTATTATGTCCTGGAGCCTGATCAGTAAATCAGATCGTATTGTACAGCAGTCATTGATCTGAAGAGCTGATAATCGAATTGTGTCGTGCACCAGTAGTAATGAAGTTGGGGTTTTTTTCTTCAGTTGTGTTTGTGAAACATGATACTGATCTTTCTCTACAGACCAAGATGAAAACCCTGTTAAGTTTTTGTGTAGGCAGGCCTGAGATTAGGTGAAAGCATAGTTTATGGAGAAAACAGAAAGAATTATTAAAGGAACATCTATTCTTTGCTGCAACAGTTTAATTTCTCTTTACACCCCCTGGAGCAATGTTCTCTCCAAGAGCTCAATGCTTTTACCACTGGTGTTAATCCTGGCAGTGTCCATCTCAGCATGCACACTGAGGAGTTTTTTGAGTATTTTTATTATTATTGATAGAAATATTCTTTCTTAATCCTTGAAACATTTCTTTTTTTTTTTTTTTTTTGAACCATTAATAGGATGCTGTTCTGGAAGCAGACACTGAATTTTGGATTTTCATCTGCTGCGAATTTAATGTACGTTCACAGTTCCAGAGTGTGATGAAAATAATCCAGTACCTGACAGAGCTGCCAGAGAACAAAGAAGGTAACCACAAAACAGAGCCAGAAAATGCATGTAAACCTTCCTAAGAGGCAAGGGGTAGTGGTTTTAAACTGAAAGAGGATAGATTCAGATTACATATAAGGAAGAAACTTTTTACTCTGACAGTGGTGAAGCACTGGACCAGGTGTCACAGAGAGATGGTGGATGCCCTGTCCCTGGCAGTGTTCAAGGCCAGGCTGGATGGGGCTTTAACAATTGTAATTTTACTTTGTTTATGTGATCAGAAATGAAGTATCTTTTTTTCTTAGATGCAAATTTGTTTTGTCAACGTCTTTAACAGATGATCCTGGGACAAAAAAATTAAGAACGAGCAAGACAAAGCCTAAAAATCAGGATGGGCAGCTCTTTAATGTGGAGTCTCACTCCGACAAACAACTCCGGCATTTTAAATTCTTGTCAGTCTCCTTCATGTCACAACTTCTGTCCTCTCAAAGTTTTGTGAAAAAGGTAATAATGGCAGTTTGCTTCTAGACTGATCCCAGTAAGTGATTGCCCTATATTGTAATAGCTGAGGTATAATCTACTTTTTAGTATAACTTTATATTCAAAGAGGTGGCACTGTCCAGTGTATCTTTATTGACACAGTTTTGAAACCTCTCAGTAGTTATTTTTTAATAAGTCTTTTCCAGACAGACTCCATATATGTGATTGATGCATAGGTAACCAAGTGAAATTCTGGTCCCAGTATATTCCCACTGGTTTTATGGAGCTTGGGATTTCACTCACAGCCTGTGTAACTCCAAATTCAGTGTGGGATTCATGCTGTTAGTTGAAAAGAGAAAACATTACAAATTTCAGGCTCTGACTCTGGTAGTTGCAGTTTTTCAGCTGAAGATCATCCACCAGCATGAAATGTATTTGCTATTGTAACGGCATTGCCCAAGGTTCTGAGATTTCCTTCTAAAACAATGGCTTAAGTATAAATGCAGGGTCTCATAATTACCAGTTAGTGGACATTTGATTCAAAAACCCCAAATTTGTGTATTCTGGCATTTTAGTTTAATGAGGGGAGGTAAGTTTCATATTTTCATTCTTGTTTTTTAAACCAGATAGTTGAATATGAAGAAACAGAAGAGCTGCAGGAGTTGGAACAGAGGTATGCTTTATATATGCCCTACTCCTGTTTTTAGCTTTTACTGCAACCCAGGAATATCTTTAAGTGTACTGCCATTAGAGTATCTTATACTCTACTGATAATTTTTAAATGTCCTTTGCAACAAGCAGTATTTGTTTATGTGCAAGCTACTTGGTTTTTGTTTCGATTTGCTTTTTTCTTTTAAGAGAATGCAGAACTTTTTATTTCTGAAAGATTGCTCTACCCAATATCCACTCTTTTTCTGTATTTCTGATAGAGGTTATTTACATACTATTCACGTATTCGTGTCTGAGTCACTAAAGGAATTCCAGATTTTTAGCAAAATATATTGATTCATTAGTAGAAAAAAAACATTGTTCACAGGTCCCTCTATATTGGTGTAAGTACCAGTAATCAAAGATCACACTTGTAGCCATTGTGCTGCAAAAGCCAGTGATACAAAATTGAGGGTTTCTTTTGCAGAGGCCTAACTTCTATGCTTGTTCCAAGAGAAAAAGGGTGTAAGATTAATTTTAAATGCCGTGTTCTGTGAATGCTCATTTTTAATTATTTTCTGTTTCATTCTCTTATATTTTTGTTGTCTTGTGAGATTTTATGCTTTCCAGTAATAACAATGGACTTTAGTCTTCATGTTACTTACTAAAAGTTACTTCCTTTCTGTCTAGGCTGTTAGAAGAAGTTCTTCACTATATAAACACTGTGGCATCTTCAGTGGAAGCAAATGTGGACAAGCCAACGGCCAAATTTTGGAGAGTTCTGCTTAGCAAGTGCTATGATATGCTGGATAAAGTATGTCTCACTAGCCCCCATGTTAGCACTGGGACATTGCTGCTCTTGCTTGTTAATATTATTATAAACTTGGTAGGGTTTCTTGTTGCATCAGTACTATATTTCATTGGATGGTCTGCAGCCTGGTACATCAGTGTTTAAACTCCTCTAACAACTTGAATAACTATAGCTAATAGCTTCTTAAAACATGCAGGACAAAAATCAGAATGCTTGTTTCCTTTAGTTTAATATTCTGCTGGCTGTAAGCAGTCATTTCACTATGTCTGGTGGAGAAAAATGGCTCTTGGCATCATTTCTCACTGTTAACTCATAAAATGACTAACTAATGCTGTTGCGTAATTCTACATGAAACTAAATCCTTACACTTTTCATCTTACTATTTTTTTCTGATTAGAAATATATTTGTAGAATTCAAGTGGCTATCTTGTTGCGTAAGTCAGAACATACTTCTTTATACAGCTTGGATTTTTTTTTTTAAACCTGTAAAGCATATTCCAGTTTTCATGATGCACATGCAGAGGGCATTGGCAGAATTATTTTGGGTAAAGAGGGGTAGCTCACGAAAGCAGACAAAAGGACCTGCTGAGGAAATCTCAGAGCTACTGGATAATGGCTGCATAGCAGCCAGTGAACACAGAGCAGCTGAAACCTGCTTTGTTGTTTTGTTTGCCTCAGATACAGCATTGCTGGCTTGTCCCCTCTTCTTTGATCCTGAAACTCATGAACAAAGTTGAAGAGAGTCTTATCAGGAGGCTACCATGTCACAGCGCATGCAAAAGCATCTATGGTATTGCTTTGTTTTCTTGTAGGTCAATGCCTTACTGCCAACAGAAACCTTCATCCCTGTAATTGGGGGACTGATGATGAATCAGCTGCCCTCGGTGAGACGCAAGGCCATGGACCTCCTGAACAACAAGGTGCAGCAGCGCACCAAGTGGCAGAAGAGCCAGGTGAGGGAAAAGGGTTAAACCCAGTTCCTTTAGCAAAAGTACCCAGAGAGAGACTGATGTGCAAGTGCTTGACCCCTTGTAAAGATGCCAGGTACCAGTGCCAAGCCTGGAAGGACTCCTGAGCCGTGACATGAAGGCTACCTGCCCACAGCTACCTTGCATGTCCTGAGTTTCTAACTGTATGTCTGATGTGTGTGTTCTCCTGTCCTCTCAGATCCTGCAGCTTTTAGAGCTGGTTCCTGAGCTCATTGCCATTGTCAAGTGCAGAAGAAAGGAGGAAGAGGAGGAGCAAGCCATCAACAGGCAGACTGCTTTGTTCAGCCTCAAGCTGCTATGCAAAGGTTTTGGCACAGAAAATCCAGCGCCATTTGTGCCTGTTCTGAAAACTGCCATTGATCTCATTTCTTCAGAGAAGGAGGAAAAAAATGTGGTGGGAAGTGCGTTGCTCTGTATAGCTGAGGTCACCTGTACACTGAAAGCCCAAGCGATACCTCAGCTTCCAAGGTACTGTTGGGTTCTTCTTAACAGAACCAACTGCAGCAGGGATTATTTACACCAAAATGCATTACTGAAGGAATGCTGACGAAGGCCAGATGGCAGTCTGTCCCGTGTATGTTTTGTGTACACAGGATTAGAAGTGTTTCTAGTGCTTGAATGTGCTTTGTGGTCATAGAACTAAGAAACTAGGGGGGAAAATTGTAAGACTTATAATGCACACTAGAGTTCTTGAAGGAGTCTGATGCTGCTAGAGAGGCAGCCTTTATGGCTTTAGAAAAATCAGACCATAGTCTGTATTTTTTCTATAGAACAGATTGCATTTAAAAACATGAGAACAAGTACAGTTGAAAATCCTTCATGCTACATTATTTTATTCTCCCTATTCAAGAAGAATCCAAGTATCTAACTTGCTCCTTATAAGACTGTTTCATTTCTTTACAAATAAGTCTTATTGTCATTAAACCTTTAAAGATGGCGCTTTGAGTAACATGATAGAATGAAAAGTGTTGATCTAGATGATCTTTAAAGATTTCTTCTGACCAAACCAATTCTGTGATTCTAAATCTAATATCCTTCATTAAGCTTCAAAATAAAATATGGCAATGAGCCAGAATACTAAGTTTTCTCAAATATGCATGTAAAAATTCTTGTGAAAATTGTCCCTGCAGGCTTAACAGATGGATTTATTTGATTGGAAATGCACCTCCAAACGGTCAGTTACTTCACCTTTCTCTGTTTATGTTTGGTTATTCACAGGTTGATGCCAGCAGTCTTGAAGACTTTAAAAAGTAAGAAGGAGCTGGTCTCCAATGAGATTTACCTGCTGAGTGCTGTCACTGCTCTGCTAAAGGTTGCAGAAACACTGCCACACTTCCTTAGTCCTTACCTTCTGGAGTGTTTGTTGCAGGTGAGCTCTGTGACTCCTACAGGTGTGCAGAGGGGGGACGGGACCTGCCCAGATCACAGAAGAAGCTGTAGAGTTTACATTTTTCCGCTGAAACTGAAGTAGGAGTGTGTGCCAACTATGAGAAAGCTCGTAACGTACTACTCTTCTACTCACTTTCTTATGCAGGTAACTCAGATACAGAACCTAAGAGCATCTTCTTCTCCCTCAGATAGGTTGTATTTTGCCTCTTTGAAAAGGGAGATGAACCATGAAAGACCATTCTGTAATATCCAGTCTCCTCAAATGTGTATCTGACACTTGTTGGAGTCATTCTCACCCTCTGCTGCTGACATGGGCATTTTTCAGTGTTTGTCTTCTGAAGACAGTGAGGCTTTGTACACAGACAGCCTGATGTAAGGTGTTCCAAGTGTTGCAAACAGCAAAATTCCCATCTGATATTTGCAGCTGACAACTACTATAAAATAAGTTCCGAAGTTGTTAAGCAGGCCTAACTTTTGTTGGAATTCCTCACAGGTTGTCCGCTTGGAAAAGATAGTGGCCGAGTTTGGTCCTTCTTCCCAGATCAGTGTCCGTGTAGCAGCACTGAAAACCATCCTAGCGACGAGGCTGGCCCCCCGAATACTCCTGCCTGCAGTTACCAAGTGTTACAACGAAGTGCTGCACACCCGCAAGGTAAGGGCCTTTTTCATCCTTTAGTGCTGTGGTAAAGAAGGAGAAATAAAGAACAAGCAGGCCAAAATTTCGTTCAGCTGTGTCCTCTCCCAGTGCCTTGGCCACCAGCAGCCCACTCACTGTGGCAGCAGAGTGAGAAACAAAGGAAGTCTCACAAGGAGTGTTCAGCAATAGCTAAAACACAGCTGTGTAGTCAGCATTGTTTTGGTCACAGAACTAAAACACAGCAGGTGAGCTGCTCTGAAGAAAATTAACTCCAAATCTACCATAATCTTTATAATATAATCTGGGTTTTTTTGTATGGCTGCAGTGATTCAGGAAAGGTAGATCTAGAAGAGGTCCAGCAGTTTAATGTCCTTTGCATGTTAGATGATGAATGCTTGATAGATCATCCTATTCATAAAGGACTTCATTTATGTGCAAGGAATATGAATGAGTCAGAATTCTCTCCAGTATGGCAGAGGGTAGACAAAATGCTTTTCAGGAATCCTACTAACTTTAGACACCAAAAGCACTGGGAAAAAGCTTTTTTATTTGATCGACAGCATTCCAGTGAGTATGAAGTAAATAAATCCAATTCCCTAGTTATGTTTTTCAGTTACTGTCAATATCATAGTTGCCTTTGCATTGCCTTGTTTTTGTTTTGGCAGAACTGCCTGAGTCCCCTTATGAACATTTTGAAGGAGCACATTTGTGGTATGGAGAAGGAGCACCTGATCTCCCATCAGCCTGAACTGACAGCATTTTTCATGAAAGTCTTGGACTTCAGAACAGAGCATGCTGAGGTAGCTTGATTGGGAGGGTGAGCAGCAGCTGCAGCTCTCTACATGCCAATTCTATCACTTGTGTAAAAAAAGATTGGTAGATTCCATTATATACTTGCTCTGAAATCCTGGGCATCAGATATTCTGTTCCAAATTGGTTTTATGGCAGAAAACATGGTAGTTAAGTATTATGTTTGAAATAGACAAAATTAAAGTGTGCTTTGAAAGCTCAAATTCTTACATTTCAAACTTAGAATTATGTTTTCTGATTTTTCTAGGATGATTTAGAGGAAGTTGGTAAGATAGAGGCTTACATTATTGACTGTCTAATCAGTATGGTTATGAAACTTTCCGAGGCTTCTTTCAGGCCCCTCTTCTTCAAGGTAAGAAGTCTAAATGTAATTCATCTGCATCAGCATGTTCGTGTTTTCCAATGCACAGACACAGGAAACAGCTGATCTGCCTTTCACTTTCAGCTCTTTGATTGGTCCAAAACAGAGGCTGGCCTAAGAGACAGGCTGCTGACATTCCACCGAATAGCAGACTGCATTGCAGACAAGCTCAAGGGCCTCTTCACCCTCTTTGCTGGTCATTTAGTGAAGCCGTTTGCTGAGACACTGAACCAGGTCAACATCTCTAAAACGGGTAAGTTGGCAGTTACTGGCTGCGGAGAGGCTTAGGCTTGATTGCCGAGAGGTTAATCTTAATTGTGGAAATTTTAGTCTTACAGAATTTATTTCACAGCACACATAATTCGTTTCTCTCCTTTTTCTTCTTCTGGTAAATCTTTCTCTGACGGCACGAAAGGACAATTTTCATCCATGGGCATGGGGTTGCTATTACAAAGTTGAGACCACATGAAAATTTTCAATGTCAGTCCCAGTGAGTTCCCTGAGTACAAAATTGTGTAGAAAGAGGGGGACTTGTTTCTCTTTTTACTCTTTTTTTTTAATTATTATTCATTGACTTCTCTTACATGCTACATGGTGTATTCAGACTCCTCTGCTTTCTTGGGCAAAAATAGGTGTTATTATTTTCTATGGGAAACTATTTGCCCATCCCAGTTGTAGTGACCTGAAGAAATTCTCTATATTCACGAGTATGACAAAGCACTTGTCCTGTGGCTATAAATAGCCTGTGGCTATTTATTTTATTTCCATCAGTAGCAGACCTTCTGGGGCAGTAGCTTAAAGCCAGATAATGTATCACATCCACTTTATTGTTCTGAGTGATGAGTACATAATTGCTATGTAGTAAATCCCTTAGCTACACTGACAGACAAGCAATGTTTCTGTCCTGCTGGGGGGAGTTTTGTGTTTTCATTCCATTGATGTTATATTTTTTCTTCTCCTTGGCTGGTGTGTAGATGAAGCTTTCTTTGACTCTGACAATAACACAGAAAAGAGCTGTCTACTGTTGCAGTTTACCATGGACTGTCTGCACAAGCTCTTCCTTTTTGACACCCAGAAGTTCCTGAGTAAAGAAAGAGCAGAAACCTTGATGCAGCCTCTGGTCGATCAGGTATTGACAAATCCATAAAAACAATTATTAGATGATTTTTTTTTTTTCATAGTTAAAAAAAATTGGGTGTCAATCCTCTCCCTTAACAAAAAAAGGGGGGATTAGTTCATTGTCTTTGGGCCACAGACAATATGGATTTCTTTGCCTAAGGCTCTAAATTCCTGATTTTTTACTCCTTTTTTAAAATGTCTTCATTCTGTAAGGTTCATGCATGTTACTGAGCTCTTGCTGACCAGTGCACTCCCACTGATGAGCTTTGACTTAATTCTTGAGTACCTGAAAGCCAAAGTGTTTTTGGATGGGTTTATCTGAGCCTGGATCTGTTTTTACTTCCACAGCTAGAAAATGTACTTGGAGGAGATGAGAAGTTCCAGGAAAGAGTGACAGCACACCTGATACCCTGCATAGCTCAGTTTTCAGTGGCAATGGCAGATGATTCTCTTTGGAAACCACTGAACTACCAGATCCTGCTGAAAACAAGGCATAATTCTCCTAAGGTTGGAAGCTATCAGAATTCAGACTGGTTTTCTTTGTCATGCTAGAAAATGGGAACAGTATCCCCAAAATCAGAAGTGGATTAACCAAGTCATTGCTGAAATACTAGCCTAAATTAAAGTACTGGTGCTGTACCACAGTACCCTCAACTGCAACATGCAGAGATGGGTGCAACATGCTCTTCTGCTCTCATCCTAAGCAGTAAATATTCTATGTCTTTCATACTGTGAGGTTTGGGCTTTTTGTAGATTTGGTATCTGTTGGAATGAGATAATTGTTCGTGTATGAAGACAGAGCCACTTTAGAGGGGTAACTGGAAGACAGTTATCAGCTTTCAGACCTGTTTAATATATAGTTTTGTCAAGATAATCCTCTTGACAGGTTATAGATACTTAGGGAGTGTACTTAGGGGTTTTTCATAGTGCTGAGCTAAGCCCTGATACAGTGGAAGTGGCTTTGTGATAGGAAGTTAAGTCCATAATATCAAATAACTTCCAGCGCCATTACCTGCTTCTTGTAACCTTCTTTTTGATTTGCCATTATGTTAACCTAGATGTTAGTATTTAAATTACCTTAAAACTAGTTTTCCTTTAGTAATGAAAGCTTATAGCCTTAAAATGAATGGAAAGAAGGCAGGGATGGGGGAAAACAGGGAACTATACTGTAATGTTTGTTTCCTTACGTAATTGTTTTGGTTTAGGTCCGATTTGCTGCCCTGCTTGCTTTGATAGAAGTTGCACAAAAACTGAAGGAGAACTACCTGGTCCTGCTACCAGAATCTATTCCATTCTTAGCTGAGCTTATGGAAGGTAATGTTCTAAACTGGCAGTAGTGAAGGGTGACTTATTTCAAAGATTGAGACAGGCTCATCTTTATTACTGCTATAAATCTTACGAATTTGTATATGGTAGCTTATACTGTGCAAAATGCAAACTAAAATTAATTATGTCAAACACACTCATGAAGTTCAGTTAAATTACAGTGGTTTCTTCAGTGTTGTAGCCTGTGCACATCTCCCTATGTGCAAGTTTTAGATCAGTGTTACTAGAAAAAATTTTGCCTAGTTCAGTGACAAAATATTTCTAAATAATAATTTCATGTGTGGTGTTTGAGGATGGTTCTAGCGTTGATAAGTGATGAAGCCTTCCTTGGATAGCCTTGTAATCACTGCTCCACTTAATTCCTCCTTAATTCTTTTTCTAGATGAATGTGAAGAAGTTGAACAGCAGTGTCAGAAGACAATTCAACAACTGGAAGTCATTTTGGGAGAACCACTCCAAAGCTACTTCTAAATTTATGTCCCCTTTTTCAAATTTTGTCTGAAGTGTGTTAGCTTTACACATTCAGATCTTACAGGCAAACTGTCATAATTTTTATCAAAGACAAGATTTTAACTTTTTAATAAAATATTTTAAGAATTTGGCTTTATCGTTTCTGGATGGACTGGGGACTTTTCTTATGACTTTTCCTTAACTGCTCTTTTCTTAACAGTAGGAAACTGGAACAGGCTATAAAAAATCCTGAGTGACAACATGTGAGACTCACTGAATTCCGCTGTCCTTGGGCTATACAGTTACTGTCCCAGTGGAGGGGCTGTCATGCTCCAAGCATGGTCCTCACTGGACCAAAGAACTGCAATCCTGAGAAATCTGGGGGTTTTTTGTCATCTGTAGGGAAGTAAAAAGCATACCCACTGAAGACATTGAAAAAAAAGTTCCAAGAAACTATGATTCATGTAGGAACTAAATCTATCCTACAGTCTTTAAAGACTGCTATGTATTAGCTGAAGTTCAAGAATAAATTGCTTGCTATAATAATACATTTACCCAAAAAATTACTACTTGTTTTGCACCACGAGGTGCTGGTTCATTGTGCTGGTACTAAGAACAGCACTGGGACTCTGTAAAATAGGGTTTAAAATGCAACAGGGTAGAACTGACACTATACAGAGAATAATCTTACATCTCACTGGATGCTGGGAACAAGCCTCTGTCCAGGGTGCAGCATGCCATGCAGATCCCATATGTGGAAAGATTACCACATCACGCTCTTACAGGATTTCTTAAAACAGTTAATCGTGTCTGCTGTCAAACAAAAAGGACATTGCCATGAGAACATCTGCTGAACTCTTAGCTAAAGGCAAGGACACACAAGCGGTTTTACTGCCACGAGGAGCTGCCCACCAGCTCCTCTGTTCCAATGAGTTTATCCTGCAGCCAAGGGGTACGTACAGCACAGCAGTGCACAGTCCTCAATGCCAACCCAGGCCCAACGCCTGCTCAAGTTAACTGCTCTCTGGATCACTAATTCCTTGATGTGGAAATGGCTCTCCAGTCAGGGTCACTGCCAACTTGGAAATACTGGTAAGACAACAATAAAACAAAACACGGTAATAGACCAAAAAGGGATCACAGCTACTTAGCTACACTTGGAGAAAAGCAGAGTTCACAGATGTTTTTATTGATGCTTTTTACACATTAAATCTGCTCATTTAAAGTCTTTTAGTGTACATTCTTGAAATTGCTTCAGTATCAGCAGTCTTAAGATATAACAGGGATAACAGGGACATCCTTCAGGCGCATGTATTGACAACCAGTAGTAACTTACTTTAAAAAAGAATATAAAAAGACGGACATTTGTACGGAAAACTGAATCGGGACAGTTTATTTCACATAGATAGTATTTAATACAAGACTGAAAAAGGATTCATTCTCTAGTCTACTACTGAGTAGTCGAGTGCCATCTCAGCTGAAACACTACCTGGATTCAGACATATCTTAAAAATGAAACCCACAAACATCTACTTCAGACCCTAAGGATTCTTAACCCAGTTAGAAGCCACTTCAGATCAAACAAGTTTCCAAAAGTTCTTGTAATTGAAACCAGCTAAATCACTTTCCCGTGTTTCACTTTGGGCCCTTGTAAGCAGGAGGTGACATAACCACAGGTGTCAGAGAAGGTGCTATTGCAGCAGCAGGCTAAGAGGTAAGATCAAACTTCTTGCCTTTTGCCAGAAGTAAGGGGTCAACTGTTTGCTCAATCCAGCCTCACTGTAAAGGATACGGGTGCTAATATAAATTAGGACACAGAAAATTATAATCCATAATTCTCTCTTAAATAAATTATAAACATCCCTTTGGAGATGGATAACTATCTTTGGATCCTATTCCAGTCTCATTTCTACTTCACAATATTGACTGGATGGTATCGAGGAGGAATGCCAGTAACTTAAACATACAGAGTGCAATTGTTAGACATAGTATGATGCAGCATTTTCGTATTGCTAGGTTCAATAATACAGGAGATTTATCTGAGCAAACACTAAGTTAGCTTGCCAGGAAACTGTAAACTAGAGAAGGATTTAAATTTGCAGTTAGCATTTCTGGTACTTGCCTAACTCAGAGAGGCAAATGCAAAAGCCTAGCTAGATTAAAGGCAGGCTCAGCATGAGTCAGCACCTGTTTGTACTTGACAAGGAGGCACTGTCGTCAGAAGAGATTCGATTCTTTTAGTACTGATTGAAAAGAACTACCAGCTCCTCACTTCCAACAAGTGAACATCTCCCGTAACTTCCACTATGTTGATCTTTTCAAGTTGTTTAAAACGATGCTTGTACTCCAGAGTGTGAACACCATTAATAGCAACTTTGAACTGGTAGGCATCACAGAAAATAATCAGCTGGAAAGCAAGAAGAGAAACAGGTAAGATTTAAGCTTAGGTAAGATGCGAAAAACAATCTGATGACCTAGCACAGACTTGGGCAAGATGTGTTTCTGTTACAGAGAATGTTTCACGCAAAAGCAACGTTTAGAAACAAAAAGGGTGCATCCATAAAATTCACAAAATCATAGCATAACTTAAATTGCAAGGGACCCATAAGGATCATCAAGTCCAACTCAATTTAAATTTGCTCTTAGCACAGGTTGAATTTTTGCAACTACTTAAAAAGAAAACTGTTACTAAATAAAAACAAACCCTTGCTCTTTATAGTGCCATTTAATCCTAAGTATTTTCAAGACATGAAATGCAGGAATAGCAGTTTTATTTAAATCTGCATTAGTAATAGGACATTTAAGCACCAATGTTAATCCATTTGGCAGATTTTTCAGTTTGACGCTCTTTCAGTTAATCTTACCTCAAAGTACATCCCTGGACTGAAAGGGAAGTTAGCAACTTCCTTTTCTTCTTCTCCCCAGCTGTCATGAAGGTAGGAGTTTCTTACAAAAACTTTATTTTTCATTCGGGGATTCAGATGTAAAGCGATGTCCTTTGAGTCACTTGGTCTCAAATTTATTGCAAAGCTGGAAGATATTTTTTAAAAGTTTACTGCACCAAGGGTTTACAGACATGTTAACAGCAGACAACGCCATTTACCAAGTCCTTAGCCAATACTCAGGCTGTTTGGGAGCCAGGGCTGTGATTCACCTGAAGAACCAAGCAGGCAGCCAGCCAGCATGCACTTGTCTCCTCTGCACAGAAACCTTTGCAGCCTGGAGGCAGCAAATACAGGACATGACCCTGCTAGATCCGCTTCATCACAGCTTTCTGTACATGTCTCAGCAAGAAGCTATCGAGCCAAAAGTTACTCCCCTACTGCACTAGGAAGCAGCATTCTCACAGGAACATACAGAGCTGCCTGCTCCTCACCTCTTGCACTCAGGCAATGGAGAGTGGAAGGCTTTGTTTTACCTAAAGACTCTCTATTCTTTCTGCCAACAAACTGGTTGGACTCTAAGGAAAAGTTCAAGGATTCTCTCCATATATTTAAGACTGCTGGGACACCATGCATACAAAATGTTATTCTGTAGGCAGCAAAGTTCTGCCCAGGCTGACTGAATACTCTGCATCACAGACAAGCCCACTAAACAGGGTTCCTAAAGGGGAGCTCTGGAAAAGGGTTATCAGAAAGAACGGTCATTCAAATTCAAATGAATGCTTCAACCTATGGCACCTTACTGCATTGGAAAAAAAATATATTCCCTCCCCACCCATATCAGCTCCAGCTGTCAGACTGTAGCCCTCTTTGGAGAATTATTCAGTCCAGATAGGAAATACTGCAACACTTCCAAGCTGTGTTTTCACCAAGAAAAAGAAATATCTACAGCTGTGTGAACTGAGCAAAAGAAATAGCTTATAAACTCCATATAAATATACAGGTTTAAAAGTACAAACATAAAAAGCAGACAGTTTGCATGCTTTAACAGCCAAAAGCCTCTTCATGCTTATACGCATCTGAGCACATTCAGCACTTGAAAAGCACTAATAAAATTTTTAAGCCAAAAGAAGGAAAAGAAATGCTACTCTCTAAGTACTAATTATCCTATTCAATCTGAAGTCCATCCAAACTTTGTGGATAAGGATTCCAGACCTTGGATTCCAGTTTGAACTCTGAATGCTGTTCAACTGGAGGGAAGAAACATGCCCTGAGGAAGCGGGAGTGCAGTACACACACAATGTGAAAACATGCTTCTCATCATCTTCATCTCTCATTAATTGCTTCATTTTTAGACATGTTTTTGCAGAGCCAAAACCACCTTCAAAATAAAGGGTATTTGTTCAGACATTTGCTCAGCTCCATTTTGACTGTATTGTGCTCCCCTCCTCTCCAAGCTTTATTTCATGTTTGAAAAATGTGTTCTTTGCAACCCTTTGTTCCTAATCTGCTATCAAAATCATTGCTCATACTTCCCTAACAGCTTTCAAGGAATCACAGAATGGCCCAGCTTGGAAGGGACCTTAAATCTCGTCTTGTTCCAACCCCCCTGCCATGGGCAGGGACACTTTTCACCAGATCTGGTTGCTCACATACAACCTGGCATTGAACACTGCCAGACATGGGGCATCCACAATTTATCTGGGAACCCTGTTCTAATGTCTCACTGCCCTCACAGTAATGAATTTCTTCTTCATATCTAACCTAAACCTACACTCAGTTGGAAGCCATTCCCCCTTGTCTGTCACTATATGCTCTTCTGAATAGTCTCTCTCCGTGTTTCTTATAGGCACCCTTCATGGACTGGAAAGCCACAACTAGGTCTTCTTGAAGCACTTTTTTTCCCGAGGCCGAACAATCCCAATTCTCTTAGCCTTTCCTCTTAGAAGAGGTGCTCCATCTTTCTTAATCACTTAGCTCATCCCTTTCATCACTCAGCTATTGTCAGTTAGGCATCTTCATGCTTATACCAAGGAGGTTTGTCAGAGAGATATTGTACATGCAGCATTTGAGCACACCAGCAACTTGCCTCACTTGTGTTTCAGCTATTTCTGCTAGATTCTTACTCTTGGATCTCTGAAGAAAAAAAGCTGTTTCTGTACAATACATTTGCTCACACTTCCTGCAGAATGGAGAGCCCTGAACAAACACACAAATTTGTGAATGACACAGATTTAGTAGGTAAGACACTCAGGTTTTACCTTCACTTTTCACAATGGAGCTGCTCTTTTAAGTCCTCTCTAAAGCCGTAATCCTGCTGGCTCCTGAGGAAACTGCACTGTAGTTTCAGATGATTCCAGATGCAAAGTTGCAAGTGAGTAAGGATATACAGAGGCAATGGAAAATTCTACTCATTCTCAAGAGCACCTCAGTTAAATAACAGAAAAAAATCATCAGTAGCACATACCTCTTTGGGTTTTTATTCACTTCTCCTTTAATGGCAATTGTACATCCTGGACGAAGTGCAGTATCAAGTTTCCCAACATAAGGAACACCCTGGAAGCACACCCCCAGTAAAAATTTTGACTGTGATTTACTTTTTTCACTTCTTTTATACAAGCTGAGCTTTACCATGACAGGAAGAAATTTTGGCCTACAATTGCAAACTTGCACTTACAGCTAAAATTATTCCTACCAGCATACTGTGGGATTCTAATACTATAGTGGAAAAGTTATACTGAGATAAATGCATCAACGTATTGGGTTTTAATTTAGACTACCACCTTGGGTTCAAAACAAACATTATTTACAACTTCTTCTGCCACCACTAATGGTGGAAGGAAGGGAAGAAGGGGAAAGGAAAAAAAAAAAGAAAAAAGTAAGCATGAAACTCCCTGTAATAGTTTAAATTCATATCACATAATTATTCAGATTTACATGTGACTTCTCATCTCTGGAAGTATTAGTTTTGTCTTAAAGAGTAAGACTCATGCTAAGGTGTGTTGTTGTCCCATGGTCACATAAGTACTAGAAGTAGAGTCACTAAGTGTTCTGTCCTCCTGGCAGCAGTTCATAATTATAGACATTCCAAGTATTTTATTCTTTTTTTTTTTTTTTTTTCATTGTGTTAGAAGTTATTTTTACCAGGGAAAAGAAGGGAATGGAGAAGTGTAGTCCTGAGTTTCATGCCTGGGATGTTTTGATCTTGGAAGGGTTCTTTCCCAGGTGTTCTTCTGGTAAACAGAAGAACAATGTTTTGTAAAT